>JAFISD010000120.1:0-92210 GCA_022560085.1 Helminthosporium solani
TAACCCTAACCCTAACCCTAACCCTAACCCTAACCCTAACCCTAACCCTAACCCTAACCCTAACCCTAACCCTAACCCTAACCCTAACCCTAACCCTAGTCGTGTTTGCCCATGATACGCATCCAGCGCAAAGATCTCGTCATCACTCAACGTCCTTCTACCAGTCTTTAAATCCACCGTTGCAGGATCCTTCATCTTCGTCCGGAAAATAAGCTTGTATCCAAGACCTGACGTAAGAATGAGGAGAATTCCAATCATATACTGGAAAAAGAAGTACGCTGATGGAGCATTTGCGCCAATGGGGTATAGGCCAAGGTAGAATGAGCAAGCTGTGAACAACGAACAACATATCAACAGCCATATCGGAGAAAATGGCCAGATACTGCACGACCAAGCGTATGGCTCGCTGAATAGTTGATCGTTCTGTGCTTTCAAGGCTGCGCGGAACCGGAAGCTAGTGATTGCTACTACGACCCACACCATGAAGTATCCAGTACTCGCGATCTGTGCAAGCCAGTCAAAGACCTCTACTCCACTTGCGCTCATATTACAATACGTCAACGCGATAGCTGCGAGTGCCGTGATTGCGATAGTTAGCCCACCGAGGTCGACCTCGAGAATCGACTTGCGCAACCCACTTTGGGATCAAGTTCTGGTATGACATGAAGCGCAACATTCTGGAAGCGATAAAAATTGACTCAGCGGCGATAGAGGCGACTGCAACTAAGATTACAGCATTGAGAAAGTCGGGAAGTCCTTTGATACCGGATTCGTTGAGTGCGATGACGAATGGAGATGCGGCAACTCCAGAGCCCCCAAAGAGTTTTGGGCTGTCCGCGGGAACAAGAGGAGTGATGAATACGATGCATACCAAGTAGATGGTGGTGACTCGAATGGGAATTAGGAAGGCCGCGTGGCCGATGGAATAGCGAGGCGATTGCGCTTCACCTGCGAGAAATCCAGTGAAAGAGTTATCTATACATTATTAGAACTGCGATATCAAAAATCTTGAAGTAGGAAAAACCTCCAATAGCCAGCACAGCGAGCAGTACAGAACTGGAGAACCCCTTAAAGCCATTCTTGAAAGGCTCCTTTTTCCATCCCTTGCCGTTATGCACATAACCTCTGGGCCCTGCCCCCAAGACCATGGCAAAACCAGTGGCAATGAATACGAAGAGGGCAATGACTTTCAAAACGGCAGCTAGATACTCGAAACAACCAAACCAGTAGCTGGGCAGGAGAAACAACCCTATCATGACAGCTAAAAAGATGGTATCTGCGATCTTGTTAGTTCACAGGCTAGCCAATTGGCACAGGACTTACATAGCACAGCTTCATGCACGCTTTCGTGTGCCCAATAGTTCACAATGATAGCAAAGAACTTTGCTTCAGCAGAAACAACAGTAGTCCATCCCAACCACATTGACAACCCGGCCGCAAACCCCAAAGCCGGATCCACAAAACGATCCGCATACTCGATGAAGTTCCCAGACACGGGAAAAGAGATTGACATCTCGCTCACCGTCTGCAACATGCACCATACACAGGAGCAGACAACCGCGAACCCAAGGAATAGAGAGCCTGGTCCGCCATTGAGAAGGTTCTTTCCTGTTGAGATAAACAGCCCTGCCCCGATCTGTCCTCCTAGAGATATCATGTGTATTTGACGCGGTGTGAAAGAGCGACGGAATTCTCCATGACTGGGCACATCCTCCATCACTCCAGTCTTCGGTTCTCAGTTGTCAACTAAATCATTAGCTCCCGGGCTGGGAACTTTCTTAAGTTCGTCCATGGGCTCTAGCAAATCTATGGCGAAATTTCAGGTTAATTTCAAATGAACGGACGTCCAAAACTCATATACTAAACGTCCATAATCTTAAAACTGTACACAGTCTGGTGATCGGGAGGGTAATCGGCTGATGGCTGTCCGATAAGAGTAAAATATCGGACATCTATCTTCCTATCGTTCAGTAGATACAGGTTCGATAGTCTGCAGCCGCGGTAATCGACATTGTTGTACCCTGATAGCGTCAAGTAACTGGAGAATCGCTGTGCGGTTTGTCCGACGGACGAGAGCCCCCACTTAGGTATTGGATGGGGAAGGTAGAATGGTTTTGAAGCGGCTTCCCCACACAACTTCATAGCAAGACAGCAGTACCAGAGCGAATACACATAATCTGAAGGATACAGCTGCATCTCCTTTGTCAAGATGGCGAAAAGCGTTTTGATTGTCGGCGGCGGTACTTTTGGCACATCAACAGCCTACCATCTTTCGCTCAAGCCGGATACTTACAATCACATTACAGTCCTTGATCGCTTTCCAGTTCCAAGTAGGGAATCTGCCGGTAATGACATTAACAAAGTCATTCGCAACGACTATGCTGATCCTTTGTACGCCAAACTCACGACTGAGGCGATGGAGCTCTGGGCGGATCCGAAAGGCTTGTATCGAGGTCTATATCATCGCTGCGGCTGGGTTCTAGGAGCCGGGGAGGATTCGAAAGAGTTCGTCCGTCAGTCAGCCGAAACAGCGCGGAAATTAGGCTTAGTTGTTGCGGAACCTACATCCTCAGAAGAGATCAGGAAGAAGTGGCCTATGATTACTGGAGGTATGGAGAATTGGTCAACGGTGTGGAATCCATCGTCTGGATGGGCAAATGCAAGGGGCGCACTGATCCAGTTAGCCAAGTCTGCCGTGAAAAATGGTGTCGAGTATAAGGATGGTGCGCAGGGCCATGTAGTACAGCTTCTCTATGACGAGTCGGGACGATGCGTTGGCGCCAAAGCTGCAGACGGCAGCGCGCAGTTTGCAGATATCGTGATTCTGGCTGCTGGTCCTGCTGCTGCGACGTTACTCGATCTGAAGGGTCAGTTAGTGGCAAAGGGTCACACGGTTGGTCATATGCGAGCGTCGCCAGCAGAAGTGAAGAAGTATAGCGAGATGCCAATTATTGCACATTTCGAGGGCGGTCTTCTGTTTCCTCCTCAAGAAGATGGGATTCTCAAGTTTGGCGCCATGGACTTTGTGACAAACTATGAAGGCCGAGATGTTTCCCTACCAAGGTATAGATCGGACAACGAGGGGGGTGGAGTGCCGAAACCTATCGAGACAAAGATGAGAAACTGGTTGAGAGAATGCATCCCAGAGCTAGCTGATAGAGTTTGATTTGAGACTAAAATGTGCTGGTGAGTCTTGATTCTTTGAAGTAGACATACTTTTGGATTTCCTGACCAAAATACTCAGGGATGCCGATACACCTGATCTGCACTTCCTGATAGACCAGCACCCCAATCATCCCGGGCTGCACTTAGCAGTTGGGGGATCTGCACATGGTTTCAAGATGATGCCAGTTGTAGGAAAATATGTCATCGAGTCACTCGAAGGTATGCTACATCAAGAAGCGAAGGCGAAGTGGCGGTGGCGGCCTGGAGCGAAGGTGCAGCACGCGAACCCACATCCAACACTGTTGCTAGAATTGAGCGAGATCCCTGGTTTTTGTACTAGTACGTCAAAATTGTGATCTTTAGTGCTTGATTACATATATTTCACGCGATTGTTGGTGGAAACCAAGGCCCCCCGTGGATGTAAATACTGAAACATGCCTAGCTGGCAAGTACTTGAACTTTACCTAAACGATCAAACCTAACCTTTCCTACCTCCTTGCGGAGATTTTCTAGTGGTTGAGTAATATAGAGTGACATTCGTTGGCGCTCTGACCTTTTATACTAATAATGAGCTTACTAGATTTTATCTTTTACCCCAAGCTCGTTCGTTGACCAACCCCTTTCCTCATTCTCCTTCACCATGTTGCCAAATACTATTTCAGCCCTTCTCCTCCCGCTAGTTACTACTTTGGCGAAGGCAACTCCACCGGCCGGTCTCATTTTTCGTCAAAGCGAATTCATTCATCCCGGAGTTTTTGTCAACAAAGCCCAACTCGATTTCACCAAGGCGCAGATAACAGACAAGAAAGAACCATGGGATGCAGCATACAAAGCCATGAACTCGGCGGCTTGGGCAAAGCCTTCCTGGGCACCATCGCCTGTCGATACAGTGCGATGTGAGGACCCCGGTTCCTCTGTGTACGATCAAGAAAATGGATGTGAAGAGGAGCGAAATGATGCACTGGCAGCGTATTCAATGGCGTTGAGATGGGCGTATACTGGAGACAAGCAATTCGCCACCAAAGCGATTTCGATTTTCGATACTTGGAGTCGAGTTCTAAAAACCCATTTGAGCACGAGCGCTCCTGAGCAGGTTGGATTGCAGTCTGGGTGGGTGGCAAGTACTTGGACGCGAGCTGCAGAGATTGTTCGCTATTCCAATGCAGGATGGTCAACGAGCAGCATCTCTACATTTGAGACTATGCTAAAGAACGTGTACCTTCCGCAAGTTAAGAGTGGAAGTGAAGATAATCCAAACAACATTGACTCCGTCATGCTTGAAGCTGCGCAGGGCATCGCCGTCTTCCTCAATGACCGCATCCTGTACGACTCGGTCATGAAACGCTTCAAGCAACACGTCCCCTCATATATTTACCTCAAATCCGATGGTTCATATCCTAAGATTCCCGAATGGACGACCAAATATTTGACCGAGGCACGGGTCAAAGCGCTCTGGCAAAACGATGATTCGTACTTCGAGGGCCGCACAATGGAGACCTGTCGCGACCTTGAGCATGCCAGCTACGGTCTTGCTTCTATATCACATATGATGGAGACTGCGAAGATACAGGGCGAGGATCTATACGCGGGAGAGTTGGGCAAGCGATTGCAGACTGCTTTGGAGATTCATGCTCCTTACGCTAACGGGGGGGCATCACCGAGTACGTTTTGTGGGGGAAGCTTGAAGTATAAGTTACTTCCCGTTGGGGAGCCGGCATATGCTGCATTAGTGACCAGATTAGGGAGAAGTCTACCCAAGTCCAAAGCGTGGGTTGAAGCCAGTAGGCCGGCGCAGTCGAATTCTTTGTTTACAGCTTGGGAAACGCTGACACATGCTGGGAATCCTTCCCAGGTCTTTTCAAGGGTGTCGTTTGAGGAGTAAATATGTTATTTTTGGCTTATCTACCTCCTATTATGTAAAATATTATGCGACGATGGAGAAAGTGGCTGGCGAATCACTATTCCGAGTCTGTCAGGCGTTGAGTCGTAACTTACATTGAAGTACATCAGGAATAGGCTACAATCGTGGCGCGAATGTCGGCCACAACTTATAAGGTATTTGTAGCTTTATGATGCAAGTCAAGTTGTATTTGATATATATACATAACGGCAAGGATCAAGCATATTGGTCCGAATACACGTGACTTCTTCTAGTGTGGGTCTTTACACCTTGATCGGCAGCAAAGGTTTGCAAACGCTAAGTGTGTATCTATCGTTCCATTTCAAACACTTCATTTGGCTATGATAGTTTGTAGTAGGAGCCATGTCGCAAGTAACAAGCTATTGTATAGAGCTAAGATGCAGAAGGATAATTACGTCCTTGCGAGATTGAAGACCTCGAGCTAGTGCAAGTCGATCCCTGGATGCTACAATAAAGAGGCAGTAAGAGGCTGAATCAGCGGGCTATGCCCAACGATCATGGTCAAAATAGGTGGTGTTGTAGTGGCGAAGCAGGGTTGCATCTCCTGCTTTGGAATAGCACTAGAAGCGAGCTGAGAAAGCAGTTCATAGATCAGAGCGCCACGCTGATGATCGACTCACACCAAATTCGACACCATATCATTTTCCAATGGTTTTCGTGCAGGAGCAGCTGTATAAATACCATCTGTTTGATCTACAGCCACCCGCTCGTTTTAATATCGTACTAAAGTGCGGCTCGTACAAGAAAATCCGAACAGAGCGAAAGGTTTTCAACCATACACAACTGGTTGAGGCTGAATTTCGCATCATCTAATCATACCAAAAGTGGAAAAAGTAATACGCAATTGAGGCGAGGCAATTGCAGGCGTGACGTTCTATATACGGCCGATGGCGTTCTTACTGACTGCAAGGCACCAAAAATGAAGCATTCCTTGGTTGATGGTAACCCTGCTTCGTACGTCATCCACCGGATACATCTTTGGCCAAATGCAGGAATCAGGCTCGCGATTCGATTTCGTGAGAAGCATGAGCTGAAGAAGAATAGTGGTCTGTGTCGAGATCTTCGACACTTCGTATACATCCGCCACCGTACGGCTGACATACACGTGCCAATTCGAGCATAGCCTCCCACAAGAAAACTTCATATGTTATTTAGACGTTAGAAAGGCCGTCTCGCACAATTCCTATATCTACTACAATCGTGAAGCGAAGAGGCAGGATAGCCGATATGAGTGGTAATAATCTGCGCAATGTTGGCATTCGCAATGAACGAGAGCAGTTTCTTACTACAGGTACGTGGAATATTTGAGTCTTCCCTCCTTGTATACTGGCCCGTCTAAAAGGATAATAGATGAGACATCCGATGCAAGATCTCGTGCGCCAAAGAACCACTATACGCCAGTAGAGCTTCGGAAGCCTCTGCTGATCTCGTACTGTATTTTCATCCTCATTGTTTTCGTCCTCCTTCAGCTCATTGCAGCGGCGTACTCGGGCGCTACATCTGTCGGCTATTTTATACCTCGATCTGCTCAAGAAGCCTGTCCTGCTGGGATAGATTGCGCTCCTACACCAGGTAGCTGGTCTAATTCCAAGGGCCTCCCCGCGAAGACTTCTTATCCGACTTCGCCCGGACGTGGCAGTCATACAAATCCAACAACACAATCTAAAGGCTGGGGGACCGGTTACTACTTTGTTGGGGGATATCTACCAACACTCACGGCGATACTGCTGAGCACTTGGTGGAAATGCGTGTTTTCAAAGTTGAAAGAGATGGAACCAATTTACCAGCTCAATAAGATGGTCGGTATATCAAGATCGGTCCAGAACACGATGAACATTGCATATGCAAACGCAGCCTTACCGAAGGTTTTCTATTCGAGTCTTGTAAATCAACACTGGTTGACTTGGCTTGGATCCGTCAACATGTTACTGGTCTATATCTGCACTGCATTTGCGTCCGAAACCGTCTATATCGGCACCACAGGGAAGGCTTGCCATGTCATCGTCAACCCAACAGCGCCCACCAACAATGACTGTCAGATGCACCTTGGCTTGAGGAGAGAGCTTGCCTGGGTTCTTGGGGGAGTCTTGTTTGTCATGTTCGTAATCACCGTGGTTTTGGTCTTCAGACTCCAGCGCCAGGTCTCTGGAATCTTCGCGGACGCCTCGAGTATTGTAGGCGTTGCCGGTCTCTATCAAATGGTTCTAGCAAAGGGTTGGATTAGCCCCAATGGTATAAAACCTAGGTCTGAACTCAAAGGTAGCGAAAACACCAGCACCTCTGATCAAACGAATACCGTATACGACAACTTTTCAAGGCAAACGATGACTGTCAATCAACGCAGGCGCAAACTAGGGGCAATTTCAATGCATCCCGCACTCCTCGCACTCTTCTGGTTCTACCTCGTTGTTGTACTAGTCATGATTCTCTACTACCGCTTCGTCAGCAAGCCCGGCACAAACAACCCCTTTGAGGACTTTATGAACAGCCAATCCTTCGGCATCAAATTCTTCATGACGTGCATCGGGCTAGGCATAAAGCTGTACTGGGGAAGCATAGAGAAACACCTGCGCTCGATCGCACCCTACGTGGCAATGGCATCTAAAGACGGAGCCACAGCGGATAGAAGTGTGCTCATACGAATGCCGAGTCATCCCATCGTTGGCTTGATGTACGGTTCAAGCTGGCGCCAGCCTTTGCTTGGCCTGGTTACCATAAACGCGGTGCTTAGCGAAGTGCTTGTGATCACCTTGAATACTGTTCCATTCTCGGTATCAACAGCTTACCTGGCTTTTGAGCTTTCGGTTTATATCAGTACCGGCATCATTGGACTCATGATCACTACCATTCCGTTAGTACTCCTTTGGCACGTGAGAATACAGAAAAAGCCGATGATGGGTGAAGCTCCCGAATGTATCGCGGAAGTGCTTGGGATGCTCGACGAGGACCTATGTAGAAATTTCTGTGATCTCAGAGAGCTTGATGGTGTCCGAAGAGACCATGTTGTTCGAAGCTGGAAGTACCAATACTCTTTGGAAGGGGAAAATGGGTGTCGAAGGATTATGGTGCATCATTCAGATCCAGTAGGGTTTTAGAGTGACGAGAGTCACGAGCCACGAGCCACTCGCACCTTGCTGACGGTTCGCATACAGAATACATGTATAGATACTAGATAATTACTAATTACAAGTTTGAATCGGTGTTCTTCACACTTTCAGTACAAACTGCACGTGACCTGCTTCCAATCACGTGCGATGGTGTATTTTGTCACTGGCAATGACTCTGTTTGCGTCACGTGCAGCTGGTATGATCGAAACATGACGTCCCAGCAACACGTGTAGAACATGGCCCTGGGCGGCAGCAAACGAAGCTGATTCTTCAATAGTAGTGACAGGCATTATATCTAGTGGGTGTATGTACCGACGCGACACAGTAAGCAGTCACTGTGGCAGTCACTGAAGAAGGAAAAACGGAGGCGCAGAAGAGTCACCGACGTCTGCCATAGATAAACAACGCGAAACAAACAGCGCAACCACCACTACAATTCACATCTACCAACCCCACCACACGCCCCATCCATCAACAACCAACCTGCCCCCTCTCGCATGAGAGCCCCATAAGCCCACCGCAATCCTCGCCAACAGCGACAACTCCTTCTTCAACGCATCGCCAAAGCAACACAATCGATGAAAAAGCAAAAAACACCAGCAAGCTGAGTGTGGACCAGCAAAAATTGCGCCGAATAGGCCCCCGAAGGAGACTAAAAGTACCCCCAGCTCCGCGCTGTGCAATGCAGGCGAGGGTACTTGAGTTCTGAATTCTTGAGCTCAGAAACTCTCAACAAGGTCTGATGGAATTGTTAGCAAATGTCGCGCAGAACAGGTCGGGGGAAGAAAGGACTCACAAGTATGAGTTGCAGAAGAGGTGGGAGAGCGGGCTTATATATGGGTGGTGGGTGGTCAGTGCGCAAGAAGCGAGGGGCTAGGGTGGATGGGGGATGGCGCAGCTTGGTCGGTGACATGTCGGGCCGAGGAGAAGGCACGTGCTGGGAAGGCACCTTTATATGTACTCGATGCTTTTTATACTCTGTACGCAACACTCTATAGATAGGCACTTAGGTACCTAAGTATCTACTAGATAGTTTCTAGGGCCAAGCCTCTAGGTGTTGAGAACAACCATCATATGCATATATCTTGAACCATTGATACACTAGTTATATCTTTGCCCTCTTTTCAAATATAAACATCCCCCTTCCTTCCCTCTTGCGATCCTGCCTCACCCAACCCGTCCTCCCAACCATCTCTCCAGCTCCACTAGCCATCTGCTGTAACGTATCATCATCGCCATGGTTAGCGAGCAATCTCTTCCCATTACTCTTCAGCCTTGCAATAATGTGTCCTCTCAGCGGTGACCCATCGCGATTGAACTCCACCGTGTAAGTCTGCATGACGTCAGCCTCTTCAACAAGTCGTCAAGTGCACGTGTGACAAACCTCGACAACAACTTCTCCTTCCGCTTCCGCCCCCGTCGCAATCTCCGGTGTCGGCACGTCTGTAATCTCTTTCGGCAACGGGTTGTCCTCCGGATACCGCCCGTCCGCTCTCGTCTCTTTCGAAAGCACAACAACATACTGGTAGCTAAGCCAGCCTCCATTGCACAGCACAAGCCCCTTCTTTCCCTTGCCTTTGCGAATCTCCCGTGTCATCGCCGTCAATGCGTGCATGCTGTAGTTATTTCCCGCGCCGCCAAAACTCGTCAAGCCGCCCAATACCGTCAGTGCTTTGGCACCACCGATGATCGGCAGACCCAGATGGTGGGCGGCAAGCTTAGGGACGATGGGAAAGCAGGAGTAAAAGTCGAAGAGATCGATATCTGAGGCTGTGAGATTTGTGAGGGAGAGGGTCGTGTCGAGGGAGCGCGAGATGCTTGGTGAGGTGTAGAAGTTTGGTCGGTTCCAGAAGTTTGCGCAGTCGCTGGTACCGGCGCCACCGAGGGGATACACCCATTTCGATTCCGGGACCCTGAGAGCGCGGGCGAACGAGGTGGAGGTGAGGATGCATGCTGCTGCTAGGTTGACAGTGTTGAAGGCGTTCATCAAAAGAGGGTCTTGGCCGATTAGCATAGTGTCTGCAAGGCAACGACTGTGACGTACACGGCGAGCAAATCATCCTATTGTCCTTCGTTACCGTGCCAATAACAGACTCATCGTCGCTTTTCCCATGACTCCATGCGTACTCATTCCCCTCTGCTACCTTCGAAAATTCAGCATACAGCTTCGCACTCTCCTCGTGATTTTCCTTCACACCCTGGCCGCGATGCGCTCTGAACCCTGCCTCATACAAGGGGTAGACGTGAATGGGCGCACCGATGTCGTGGATAGCGCCGAGATCTGTGCTCGTGTGAGTATGCATGAGGGTCTTCCAGAGGAGGGAAATGCTACTTGATCCGAGGTCTCGGCCGGTGGGGGTGAACACTGAGTCCACAGCTTCAGAGGGCGTAGTCCAACCTGGAGGTGGAAGCTTCCCGGCTTTGGCACAGGCAGATACTTTTCTTCAATCAGTTTCTCATTCTTGAAAACCTCATGAACGAAACGCACGTGATGCTAAAGCTTCTCCGCCTGTAACAACTGCGACTTTGCTTTCCCCTCTCGCTATTCTTCTCGCCGCCTCATCGAACAATTTCCCGGGCTTATCACCGCCGTGTTCAGAGTATAATGCATGCTTTGGATTCACGCCTAGCTTTTTCGCGATCAAGCCGGGAAGATCGGGATATGGCCATGTCCACGTCTTCACGACGTCGATACTATCAATTGCACTCTGCAATTCAGACGTGTCGGTAGGACTTGCGTCTTGTATCGCTACGAGTATAGCTTCATGGATTAGTACTGCGGGTTCCTTCGCGTCTTTGACAGCTGCGGAACGGTTTTTGATATCGCCGACGCCAATGACGACGGGGATTGAAGGGGCTGGCATCCTCGTTCAATTTATGGATTATGACTTCGATGATGGTGACATATCTAGCGCAGACATGGTTGCGTGAGTATCATCGCTTTGCGAGATTCGTGATGTGCATGAGGAGATGAGGATTACCGAGGTAAGTAGCGTGCTAGCACGACTCGTTTACGTTTTAACCAAGCGTGCTGAGAACTTCACTATTCACATCCATAGTAGTATCTATCTCAAGATCGCGGATGACTGGTGATGAGTTAAGATTTTCACCATTTTTGCTAATAAAGTGTTTGTTGGTACGTCTTAATTAAATACTCTTCCATTGGATTCATCGGAATGGTTTGTTTACCTGCGGATTGTTAGTACCAATCATAGCTAGATGAACAATGATGGGCTCCCCACAATTGATGTAAATAAATTAACAAGCGCAAACCGGGACACCACAGGAGTTAAAACACTGTGAGAGTTTTAAAAGACAAATACAAAAATGCGAAGCTATTGACAGACACTGATGTACTACTTGTTGATTCCATTGATCACTTTGATATGTGTTTGTAACATGCGACAAGATAAATACAACAAAACAAGAAAGAAACTAGCAAGAAAGTAAAATCCAATTTACAAAACAATCGAAAAGACGACAGGACACTTCCAATACCTTGGAGAGTGCAAGACGTACATGCTATGCGGTACCATGCCATGCCATGCCATGACCCAAGACCCGTCGCTATGCATATAATCGAAAGAATGATCCAACGCGGCTAAGAAAATGCCCGTCCTCGTACAAAGCCTGATTTCACTCCAGCAATGCCACGACGCCAGTAATGCCTTCCTATCTACCCTCCTATCCCCAACGAGAAAGTAACGGCAATAGTGATGTAAAAGTGCACCATACCCAGTGAGCAAACGGAAACAAAATCAGAAACAAGAAACAAGCGCAACTCCAGAATAGCGCCGTGCAAAGGAAAGGTTTAGCAATTAATAAGCTCCACGCCAAAAAGAAAGCTCAACAAGACTTCAAAAGGAAGATGAAGCGATCGATCGACAATTGCCCAGAAACTTCTCTCCATTATGAAGCCTTAGTAAAAGTTGATGGATCTTGATTCGCCTCCACACTAGTCAAACTCTGCGAGTTTGTATCCCAAGTCCCCGGTTCACTAAGCCCGTTATTCATATTACTGCTTTCTGCGGCTCGACTCTTCTTGCCTCCACTCCTTACGGAATTCGTACGGCTCAGGTTACCGCTCGAGCTAGGGCTGTGGCTCATGACGCCTGCAAGTGGACTGTTGGGGTACAGGCCTTTGATTGCTGCACTGCGGCTTTCGCACATGTATCTGTTGTTTGATGAGCGTTCTGTGCGTTCGGTTCTATTAGTGCGGTCGGTCCTGTCGCTCCTATCGCTTCTGTCGGTCTTGTCTGTCTTGTCTGTCCTTTCGGTACGAAGGCTGGCGTTGTCGGAAGAAGCGCGTGAGGTGAGTGTAGGGCTTGCACGGCGAACATAATCGTGAGTTTTATGCTCGCGTTCGGTGCGCTCGGGGCGGTCTTTAGTGCTTTTGGTATCTTTGTCTTTGGTTGATTCAGCTTCTTCGCTAGGACGGGACTGGCGGCGGGAGCGGGAGCGCATGGACGAGTTGTGGCTTCGATGGGATGGTACAACTTCCATCTCATCGATGGCAGCGAAGAGCGGAGACACGGGTCGACTCGGTGTGTTTGCTCTAGAATGTGGGGGTGTAGGAAGATTTGAACCGCCATCCTTAGTTGATTCTGGGGGGGCGAAGGGAGGAATGATGGCGCTTTCTGTAGGCGCTGGAGGTGGTGCAACAGGCTCTTTCAAGAGCTCATGGGCGAGAAGCTGGTGCATGGAGGGTGCTATGCTTTCTGTTGGGGCAGGAAGTGGGGGAACATCGAGGTCGTGGTTTTCAGGCGGATCACGGCCGCCACTGGAGGTTACCATGCTTTCGGTAGCTGTGGGGACAGGTAAGTCTCTAGGGGTATTATAGTCGACTGGCCCAGGCGGTGGGCGCGTGTAAACAGCTGATGTTCGGTTGGATTGGGATCGATTTAGGGCGGAAACGGCGTCGGATATTTCGGTAGGAACGGGAAGGGGGGGGGCAGCAGAAGAACGACGGGACGCCTTGTCGAACGAATCAACTGTAGGTGAAGTCGAAGTATGTAACGCTTTCAGCGCGGATGGCATTTCGGATATCTCAGTTGGTGCTGGTATGGGAGGGATCGAGGAACGGCGAGAAGACTTGTCTGCCGCTTCTGTCGGAGGAGACTTCGCGGTGGATGATCTCTCCGATCTTGATCGTCTCTTAGTGTCTGGAGGCGGAGACCTGGTTCTTGTTGAAGCCTTCTCTACATCGGGTGTCGGTGGAACAGGATCTCTAGGCGCGGGCAGCAGAGGCGGTGGGAAATCAGCAGCAGTTGGAGAAGCAGTGGTGATAGGAGGCAAACCTGCTGCCTTCAACTCCTCCGCTCTCTGCACCACTGGCTCCGCGTCATCGTACAGAGCAATCCCATGATGATACACACAGCCATCGTCAGGCTTTTCGTCGTCGGATTCGCGGAGGTTCTCGTGCTTGGGCTCGCGGTAGATAACAGGGAAGATTCGAAGCAGCAGCTTTAGCTTCTCGTCGGTAGGCTGGGCGGTACCTACGAGGGAGGGGATCGGCGTCGATTCGGACTTGTAGGCGGCCCAAAATTCGGGACCTGTAAATTGGTGCTCCTCGTCTTGAAGGGCGGGCATCGTGGCAATGATTAATTCTCGTTCGAGGCGAGCGAAGCGCCATGTTTCTGCGGCAAGTTTAACGATGCGCTTCACAGCAATCTTGATTGCTTCTTCCTCCTTTGGAGCTGCAAAGTTCTTGATGGCGTTGACAATCTCCTCAACCACAGTACCTGCGGCCGTGTTGATTCGTTGTTTTGCACCTGAACTAGTGAACGCCGCGAGAAGAGTTTGTTGTCGCCATATGGCTTCCTTACGCGTGCTCTTGTCGCGGATGTGAGAACTCATCGACGAGAACAAAGAGTCGGCCTTGTCATAGCGACGACCAAGACTGAATAAAAACGGCCCAAATACGCGGTAGGTGATGAGCTTGGATACGGTATGGGCCACGTATGCTGCGCGGAGTTGCCTATACAAAAGTCAGAACCTATTGTGAAGCAAGCCACATACATACCTTGATGCAGAAGTCTCCCCCAGAAATGACGGTAACGACGAAGGCACTTGTGCCAGGTCATCAGGCGGTGGAGACACTGGCAGGTGCACGAAGTGAGTACCCGCAAGATCCAAGATTTGTTTTTGGAGCTGCGTAAATGATACCAGACTACACGTCACAGTCAGCAAAGTTCAAGATGTGGGGCGATGAAGCAAAACATTAAGACGATTGCATTAAGGGGTGAATGATGCTAACGATTTCCGACAAACGACTCTTGACCAACCCAATCACAATTTGTATGTGTGGTACAGGATACTGCAATGCAGACTTACTAATAGGTGTCACCCTTGCTCTTGATCTCCGCAATATCTCCATAGCACTCCATAAGTCTCTCCAACCTCGCTTTCTCCGACTCCAGGTTGCCAACGACACTCTTAATGACGTCCCTCTCCTTGCCGCTCTCTGATTTGAGCTCATTATACTGTTTCTGCAGCTCCTCTTTTTCGCTCATCAGTCGGTCCGCCAGTGCTTTCCGCTCTTCTGCTTTTCGATTCGCTTCGGCGTGGAGTTCAATCCAAGCCTTATCAGATTCGTCCTTGATCTTCTTGTGCTGACCCTCGAGTAGCGCACGCTGCTCATCCCAACTCTTTCTCAGACTTTCTATATCTTCCCGGTGTGCTTGGACAAGTGTCCCTCTCTCCTTCGCCCAGACTTCCATACCCTCACGCTCACGCTTGAGTGCCTGTTCGCAGTCGAGCTGGGCCGAGCCAAGCTTCGTCTCCAGCTCTTTCCGAAGATTGTCAAAGTTGGCTTCGCGCTCGCGTTGCTGCCTTTGATGTTCTGACCTAAGTTCATCCTTCTCCTTGACGTGGGCAGTAGCAGCCTCCTGTCGGAGATTCTCAGCGATGACATCCGCCTCCTTCAACTTCTTGTCAAACTGTATAGCAAGGGCAATCTTCTCTGCATCGTGCTTCGTGGTAGCAGTAGATCTCCATTCGTCAAACTCCTTTCGTGCCCTTGCAGCATCTTCGGCCGACATCTTCTGTAGGGTTGAGTGAGCTTCCTCTAAATCCTTGTGCCTCGAATCCCAGTACTTTGTTGCGGTATCCAGCGTGACCCTCAACTGGTCCGCCTCTTGCTTGTACTTGCTGGTCTCTGTGAGCTGATCCTTCAATTCCTTGACCTGCTCCTCCATGTTTCCAATTTCCAAGCGCAGCCTGCTCGCCTCGGTCTGATGCTTGGTTTCTAACAAAGACAGCCTATCTCTCAGGCTGTGAATCTCTTGATCCTTGATATGTAGTCTCTCCTGCTGCTCTGCGTCTGCTCGACGAAGCAGTTCCTCTCGTACGCCTAGCTGTCCGTGTGTTTCCTTGTATTTTGCCAAAAGTACGTGAAGGTCAGGGATAGCTTGACTTATACGAGAGAAGACTTCGGTCTCATCGTCAATTGATCCGTTCTCGATAGCAGGCAGTCCTCCGTAATCCCTTGAGCCTAGGGAATCATGGCGGTGAGGTGAGCCCTGGCCGCCGTATGGGTTGTAGTGAGATGGATGATTCCAAGATTCTTGATACGGTGACGAGGAATGCGACGTATGCGACGCGTGTGACGCATGCGACGGGGGTCCGTAAGGTGAATGCTGGGGATATCCAGGCTGGCCCATGTGACTCGGGCCGTGGTAGTATGGTGGAGCCGCAGGAGGATAGTACCTGGGATGGTGGTATCCGGGTGGAGGTGGCGGCGGCGGCGGCTGTGAGCTTGGGTAGTGCTCGACAGGCACACGAGACGCAAACAAAGCACGAGGCTGTTGCGGCGGTGGGTAAGTTGCCCCTCGTGAAGAGTCACGGGACAGAACTTCTCCTCTCGATCTCGAATGTATCAGAGCTGAATCTTCTTCGTCGTCTGTTTCGAACGCGGACGTGTTGTTGTGTCGAGGTCGAGCTCGAGTTACCGGAGGAGAAGGTGCCGCCGGTGGTCTGCTATCTTCGATAATTTGATTGATTGCTGCAGGCTTGGACGGTGATCGTGGGAAAGTTCCGGACACTGGCGGGCGCTCTGTAGCCACAGATCGAGGCGAGTTGGGTACGGCCTCGGGAGGGATGGGAGACACAGCCTTTACGGTAGGGCTCTTCGCTTCAACAGGTGCAAATATGGGGTCTTCGACAGGCCTCTCCAGAACAACAGGCGCCTGCGCGGCTGGTGTAGGTGCTTTCGGAGGTTTGATAGGTTCAACAACAGGCTCTGGGACTTTGACGGGAGCAGGAGGTTCGGGTGCCTCAATGGGAGCAGGAGGTTTGGGTGCCTCGATAGGAGTAGGAGGTTTAGGTGCCTCGATAGGAGCAGGAGGTTCGGGTGCCTTAATAGGAGCAGGAGGTTCGGGTGCCTCGATAGGAGCAGGAGGTTCAGGTGCCTCGATGGGAGCAGGAGGTTCGGGTGCCTCGATGGGAGCAGGAGGTTCAGGGGCTTCGACGGGTGCCGGTTCTGACTCCTTCACTTCCTCAACTATCGCTTGCGCCTGTGGTTGCGATTTAGGCTCCTTGGCTTCTTTCTCTACCTTTTTGGGTGCAGGCTCAGATGCCTCTACCTTTTGAACTATCTCTTCAGCTGCAGGTTCTGATGCCTTTACTGCTTCAAGTATCACTTCTGGCTTAGGCGCGGACTCTATTATTGGCTCAGCCGGAGTTTCTGCTTCGTTCTTCTTAGGTTCTTCGGGTTCGTCCCAGGAGAATGCGCTCTTCTTTCCTTTCTTCTTGTCCTTCTTATCCTTTTTGCTCTTCTTGCGCGAGATGGACGGCTTTGCTTCCTCGATCGGTTCTTCAACCGGCGGGACAGGAGCTTCTTCTACAGCTGGAGGAGGCTCGTCAGGCGGGCTAGACTCGGGTGCCTTCTTTTCTTCCGCAGGGACCTCGGGTGCTTCGGGTGCCTCTGGAACTTCTGGAGCTTCTGGAACTTGAGGCGCTTCTGGGGCTTCAGGAACTTCAGGAGCTTGGGGAATTTCAGGAGCTTGAGGGACTTCTGGAGCTTGAGGGACTTCTGGAGCTTGAGGGACTTCTGGAGCTTGAGAGACTTCTGGAGCTTGAGAGACTTCTGGAGCTTGAGAGACTTCTGTAGATGTGACCTCGGGAGCTTTCGTCTCTTGCTGCGTGGGTTCTTCGGACCCTATCGGTGCAGACTCTGTCGCTGCAGGTGGCTCTTCGCTCGCCGGAGCTTCAGCCGCTGGCTTTGAATTTGACGTTTCCTCTTCGAAGCCCCAATCGTCTGGGATGTCGTCTTCGACGGCTTCAGCAGCCGGTTCAGTCTTCTTCTCCTCTGCCGAAGCGCTTGTTTCCTCGCTCTGAGGAGGGGATGGGGGAGCAAGAGGCTCTTCCAAGAGGATATCCTCCGTGGCTGGCGCGGGTGGGGCGGGTTCTTGAGTGGGTTTCTCTACCGTCTTTTCGGCGATCTTCGCTTCGTCTAGAGCATCCAATGACTGTGCAGGATCCTCTGGTGTCGACTCGGTGAGCGTTGTCTCTGCTGGCGGCTCTTCAGATATCGGCAATGGTGTCGGAGCTGCAGGGGCAGGGTCTTCTGGAACAGTTTTGGGGCTGGGCGGTGGGGAGGACCAGTCTACCTGTTTCTGTATCTTCTTGTTTTTCTTCTTCGCCATGTTGACGACTGCGACGGTCCCCGTTTATAGCGGCGTACAGGCACCGGCGCACTTCTAGTTTAAGAATGTTTGCACTGCACAAGAAGGTCGGAAAGCGCGCGAAAGGTGAGGCAGGGTGTTTGCGTGCGTGGCACAATGGGATGGGAACATGTATAGGAAATGAAAAACAGCGTATTTGGGGCTATATACAGACAGATACAAGCATAGTGTGCAGGCAGCATTCTCTGCCGTGCATAGGACGACACGAACCGGAAACGCGACTTGGTCCAATGGCGAAGCGCCAGCAGGCGGGAGATGCATATCAGCGTTAGTAAACTACCACAAGCCCTGTCAAAACTCCTGCAGAGTCCGACTATGTGCAGGAGGCACGTGGAGGGGCGAGTCCAAAGCTTCACTCTATGCTAGTAGATGGGTACTATGTTGTTCGCGTGCCACGCAACGACGGCGGAGTGGGGATTTGCAGCAACGGCACCATCGCAGTGACTCGATGAAGAGAAGCAGACCTAATGGGGAACACAACTCTGCAACGAGCATGAAGGCCGTTGGGCAAGGCGGATTTCAATCGGGCCCCCATGCATGAAGGCTGGTATGTGAGTGCGTGGAGTCCTTGGGTTGGTTGTGCAAATAGGACTCCTGGCCACGCGCTTGGCTGGCCTCGCAACGAGCCGAGATTTGATGTGATTCATAGAGCAACGCATAAAGGGCGTACGTGCGTGAATGTCGCGTTCATGATGATGGGGTGAAAGGCGATGCGGTGAAGGAGGCGCCAGGGTTGATGTGTTGTCAAAACGCACGGGCCGCTCCGGGGAAGGCGCTGAGAGCTTCCGAACACGGCCCGACGGAACAACCTTTATCCGACGTGCATGCATGGACCTCACTCGACTCAATTAGATATCACAACAATTATCTACTCCGTATCTAGATATCTTCTGGCGATGCTGCATGCTTACATGTAAGTTATCGGCATCTCATTGCGCAATACGGTCGACACTGGGAAGCGCAGTTTCTGCAGAGTCAGAGTATGAGCACGAGCATGACCCCTCGCCATTGCCACAGGTCACAGTCGCGACGGTATGGTCCAACTGCGAGCGGGGCGCAAGAAGCCCGTCGTGGTTTCATCCGATTCCGATGAAGCGGACCACTCACCGCCCTCCAAGCGGCCGAGAAAAGGCACGCTATTGAGCGCGAATATAAAAAACAATAATGATAATAACAACAACAACGACAACGACGATGACAACAAGAACAACAGCAAGGCGGTGTCGCCGTCTAAGAGGAAGGCACTAGCCAAGTCGCCCGCCAAGCCGAAACCCATATACAAGCCCATCACGTCCTTCTTTGGCGCTGCTCCACGCTCCCAGCCTCCCCAATCCACATCGAGTCCTGAGAAATCGACCACCAGTACACCGCTCAATGAGGTGGACGACGACATCTTCGACTCCTCCGACGATGGTCCGGTCAAGCCGACTACCCTACCTGTGAGGAAGGGTAAGAGCAGGGACACTGTGCCCGTGAACGCTGATGGCCCGCCGAAAAGTGGTCGGAAATTCTTCCGTCCTCTACCTGCGGCGCGTCAGACTGTGCTTGCCGATTCCACTGATAGACGGCCATGGAATGAAAAGTATGGCCCAATCTCCCTGGACGAGCTGGCCGTGCACAAGAAGAAGGTCTCAGATGTGCGCAGCTGGCTCGAAGGCGTGGTGCATGGGAAAGAGCGTAAGAGGTTGCTAATTCTCAAGGGGCCCGCGGGTAGCGGCAAGACGACCACAATGTCACTCCTCTCCAAGGAGCTGGGTATTCAGATACACGAGTGGAAGAATCCCGCCAGCTCCATCTCCTCGTCTGAGGGCTTCATATCGGCCACCGCCCAGTTTGAAGATTTTGTCGGCAGGACTGGCACATTCGGCAGCCTTGCGTTTGAGAAATCATCGCAGGCTCGCCCGTTCCCGCCGCCGCCTATCCCATCAAGTAGGCAGAAGCAACTGATGTTGGTAGAGGAATTTCCAAACACTTTTGCGCGCACTTCTTCCGTCATGCAGTCTTTCCGATCTTCTGTTCTCAACTTTCTCGCGTCAGCTACGCCTTCAGCGACTGCTTTTTTCTCCAGCACAGCAAGTTCTGGGCCTGTAACCCCAGTTGTTATGATCATATCTGAAACGCTTCTCTCTACCAACACTGCGTCTGCCGACAGCTTCACTGCTCATCGGCTCCTAGGCCCTGAGATTTTGACTCATCCAGGGGCCACCATTATCGAATTCAACCCCATTGCACCAACCTTTATGTCCAAAGCATTAGATGCTATTGTGTTGAAAGAAGCACGCAAGTCGGGCCGCGAGAAGACTGTCGGTCCACAGGTCATACAGCATTTCACTGAACTTGGTGACATCCGCAGCGCTGTCTCTTCACTCGAGTTTCTCTGCCTCCGAGGAGACGAAACAGATGACTGGAGTGCAAAAGTCAATTTTTCAAAAAAGAAGGGGCCAAAGGACACTGCAATGACCAAGATGGAAAAGGAGTCCCTCGAGGTTGTGACTCAGCGAGAAAGTACTCTCGGCATCTTCCATGCTGTTGGTCGCGTGGTATACAATAAGCGGATTCCAGAAGACCCAGCGAATCCCGTTCCCCAGCCTGATAACTGCTTTCCAGAGCGTCAGAGACCCAAAGCTCCAGAAGCCAACGTCGAAGCGCTCATCGATGAGCTCGGGACAGACACGGATACATTCATTGCAGCCCTTCATGAAAACTATGCATTATCTACCGATGCGGGTGAAGCTGAGGAGACACTGGACTCTATCAACGGTTGCATAGATGCATTATCCGATGCCGATCTCCTATCCCCAGACCGTTTCGGAAAATCAAGCCGTAAGTTCCAAGGCACAGGGGTAGACAATCTACGTCAGGATGAGATGAGCTTTCAAAGCAGTGTACGAGGCCTTCTTTACCACCTCCCCAACCCCGTGAAGCGCATCGCGCCTCCCACAGGCGTCATGGGCGCAAAAGCAAAAGGCGCCGGTAGCGCAACATCCAAAGGCAATGCACACGCCATGTACTATCCAACTTCACTTCGACTCTGGCGACGGCAAGAAGAAATAGGAGGGCTCCTTGAGCTGTGGGTTTCGCGTGCGCAGCGCGGCGAGCTCCTAACGTCTGCTCCTAAGCCAACAAGAATAGTTCCCAAGACCACCGGCGGCGTCGAAACATGGCGCAAAGCCACACATTACATTCCGCAATCCCCGAAATACCCGTCCACATCACCCACAGCAGCCGAAGATCCACCGGCGCTCACCCTCCTAGGCAGCGGTACCTCAGCCCGCTCTGAAATGCTCCTAGAACGCCTCCCCTACCTCCCCAGCATCCTCGCTAAATCGAACCCAAAAGCAAAACATATACCTCCCTCCTCCACCTCGTCCACCATTCGCGAGATACAAAGAATAACAAGCTTCACTAGGAGCTTCAACACTTCGCATTCCGTTTCCACCGGTAATAATGACGACGATGATGAAACCGCGCTCGACAGAAAAGACGACGAAATCCGCGAGCAAGACCAATGGGCGACGGATAAACCAGGCTATGACACTCCACGCAAAGCAAGACGGACGGAGATCGAAAGGAAAGTGGGGGGTGGGGATTTAGATATGCCGAGTGCAGTGCCAGGGTTGCAAGGGAAAGAAGGGGATAGTGCAATATTGAGTGAAGATGATATTGAGGATTAGATGGATGATGCTATGATGGGGAAGGATTTATGGGGTGGCTGTATTGTACTTACTGTTAGGGGAATTAGTTGGCATGTCTAGCAGTGTTATGTTGCGTTTCCAAAGATTGGGCGTTTGAAGAGTTGGAAAACACAGAGTGTCGCTTATATAATTACGACCACGATTAATAGTAATTTGGAAGGAAGGCGTAGCAATGATAGATGTAAAGTGGAACGAGGCGAGGCGAGAGCGAGATGGGTCAAACTATCTTCAAGGCTCAATGTAAGATGAATAACGAGAACGGTATGGTATGCAATACCTATTTACATGGCAGAATCTCAGTGTGGTTATGTATATCTAGTCTACTATTTCTTTCCGTGTTTTTTAGGTACCGCCACATATGTACGTAGATGGGCAGCAAAGAAGAAGAAAAGGGGCGATATGATATGTAATATGCCACACGCTATTGACTTTTATTCCCTCTGTTCTTTGCACATTCGGACACTTCCACTCTTTCAACACCCCTCAAGTCTAGAAAAGAAATGTACAAGAAATGTATAAATGAATTGGGAGTTAAAATGCTATCGTAAAACACACAGTATCCATCCCATATATCCTAGTCAGTGAGGTAGATAAGTAGCTAGATAGCTTCGTTGAGTGGCTATGTAGGATAATTCGCCTTAGTCAGAGTCAAATGGGTATCTTAGGCAAAATTGTACAATTTACTAGCTTCAAGTCCAAGTCAAATCTAATCAAGTCACGTCGAATCACCACACACATTGATAGACGTTCAAGAACACACAGGAGCCACATGACTGGATGGAAAAGTAGTAGTAACTGATTACAAGTACAAATCCCAACTCAAACAACCAAGCACACATGCAGACACTATACGATATCTAGTATCAAACGCCAAGGCCAAATCAGAACATTAAAATGCACTTCCAGTCATCTGTTCCAGTTACCACGCCCCCATGACAGGGTACATACGCAGCTGCAGATGCGATATACCGCAGGACAAGCGCATCAAAGCAAAAGAGAGAGCCAAAGATAAGCATCCCAGGTTCGATAATGGCAAGGATTGCCCCCTAAACGCCCAAATTTCGCATGCCCCACATCTCCATCTCATCCAGCGCCGGGGTCTCGCTCAGTGTAAAAAAAAGGGTATCAGTCGATGCAGAAAGGAAAGAATGCCATCAGAAAGAGGAAAACAAAAAGGGGATAGCAGTGAACTGTAGTAGAATGATTGCCTCTTGCGCTACATTGATGGGTGGTGAATTTGGCTTGTTTGGAGTAAGGGACATTGAGTACTGTGCGAGAGGGCTTGAGGCTAATCTTGAAACAAGTGATATTAAAGAGGGAAAATGATAGAGAGTGAAGGGCGATGGTTCACATAGGAACGTCCTCCATCTCGTCGTCATCCTCGCCGGAATCGGCGCCAGTAGGGTCTGGTGGAACACCGTCATTCAGGCTGCCCATAGCAGCGAAGGCACTTGACCGTGTCCAGTTACTGGCAAAAGGCCCGCTGCGCACGAGCTCAGCAATCTGGGCGAGAATTTCCTTGAGGTAGGCCTCGGGCTGCTTTGTTTCCTTCTTAATGGTCTTCATCGGCCAGTACTTATACTGGTCGAACATGCCGTGAAGCATGTCGATGAGTTCGTTGGGTGGTATGCGAGTAGCTTTATTCTGTTGAATCGCCTTCTTCTTGTCCTGGCGAATGAACGAGTTGAACTTGGTCTGCATCTTGTCCATGACATCAATCTCGTTGACATGGTGATCGATGATGTTCGTCTTTTGATGGTTGCCGAGAATAGCTTGTCGATGGCGTGCGGCGTCAAAGAGCACGAACTCGCGCGTGTTGAGCGGCTTCGCAATGTACTGGCGGCGGCTGCTTCCCATCAGGGCTGTCTGCTTGGGTATCGCCTTTCTAAACTTGCCGCGCCTCTGGAAACGCGCTCGGGAGTCCTGCACGCCAGAGCCGAAGCTGCTAGCCGCTGCACCCTTGTTGTGGCCGACGCCGTTGGACCTGAAGCCGGGGAGATCCTTTTCGGAGAAGATATACGTGTTCTTAAGGACTTCGGCGCGCGTTGCCAACGGCTCAAGCTCAAATGCATTGGGAAGCTTTGACTTTTGAGTCCAGCGGTCGTTGAAGAAAATGCGCATAGACTTCGACTTGTCGATACCATCCTTCTCCGTCGAGTCTGGGAATGCGAGGACCTCCCCGAGCACGATCTGGTCATCGTCGTTGCCTTCGCCAATGTCTTCCAATTTGGAGATCTTCGCGTAGAGCCAGTCGGGCACGCGCGTGAGCCACATGTCGCCCTCGACACCTTTGCCTTTGGGGGGCATTTGCAGCTCGCCAGTGTCTTCGTAAAATTCGTCGTCCATATAACCGCTGCCAGAGGGCGTGTGGGCGTCCTCCATCTTCACCTCGGGCTCGAGCTTCATGCCGTTCATCGTGTAGCGAGTGGGTTGCGTTCTGTGCGATGGGATTCGTAGTACGGAATACTTTGGGTATAGTAGGGGTATCGTGGGAGCGTGGAGTTTCTCTCTGGGTTCTTGAGGACAAGGAATGGGCAGTGCTGAAAGAAATAGTAGGGCCGCCGCATCTGTTGAGCTCGACGTCGTGCCAAGACTGCTATCGATAAGACCAACTATGGTTGACCGCACCCCCGAGCAATAGCAATCATCGCATAGCCAAGCAACAGAAGAGAGAAGAAAGAAAAGGATCAGGCGCAGGATAAGCTGGAACACGCATTCGATAACTGGAAATAAGCACTTGACTCATGACAGTCAAGGCTGGTTGCTCTCGTTGATTCGTTGCACCATCCTGCCGCTGCCTAGCTCCCCGCATCGCCTCGGCCAAGCATCGCGTCCCTCCCATACAGTACAAAACTCCCCTCGACCGGAGGCCATAACAGGCTACGGGTGACAGATACCGCCTGTAATGCCTTCCCCAGAGGTCGTATCAGCTCTGCAAGCTATAGAGTCGGCAGCCGTCAGCGAGAAACCTGCCCAGTACAGCACCCTCCTCCACCAAATTATCACCTCTTCCCAAAACCCCACCGCAGACCTCAGTGCCTACGCACGAACCCTCCTCGACGACTCACTCGGTGTGGTGGTACTTCGACCGCTGCTTGCCAACTTTGTCGAGCAATTTCGGACGCTTGAAGATGCGGATTCCAAGATCGAGGTCGGCGAGAAGGTCGTGGAGCTGCTGCAGTCGAAAGGCGTAGGACAGTACGAGCAACAGGACACTGACATCAAAGAGACGCTTGCAGACGCATACCAAGAAAATGAGGACTTTCGCAAGGCAGCCCAAGTACTAAATACCATCAACCTCGAAACCACTCAAAAAACGCTTTCGCCCGACGACAAGGCAAGGGTGTGGATCCGGATAGTGCGCTGTTACCTCGAGGAGGACGACCCGACGAGCGCCTTCATGCACCTAAACAAGGTCAAGAACATCATCTTCGGGGTGCAGGACAAGGCAACGCGGTTAACGTTCCAGCTCAGCCAGGCCCGCATCCACGACTCGCAGCGCAACTTCTTGGACGCGGCCCAAGCATACTACACGATGAGCTTGGAGACCATGGTGGACGAGGATGAACGGACGCAAGCTCTCAATGCCGCCATTGTATGCGCTGTGTTGGCGCCTGCAGGTCCGTTTCGCTCGAGGATGTTAGCAAAGCTGTACAAGGACGACCGCGCAAGTTCACTCGAAGACTTCTCCATTTTAGAGAAGATGTTCTTGGACCGCCTCCTGTCATCCGCCGAAGTCAAGGCATTCGCGAAGAAACTGTCGCCCCACCACCTCGCCCGAACATCCGATGGCTCAACCGTGCTCGACCAAGCCGTCCTGCAGCACAACCTAGTCGGCGCGTCGAAACTATACAATAACATCGGCTTCGACCAGCTCGGTGAGCTTCTGGGCATCGACGCGGAGAAGGCGGAGGACTATGCCGCGAAGATGTTGGAACAAGGTCGGCTGGGAGGGTACATTGATCAGATTGATCGACTGATTTTCTTCGAGGGACAGGCAAGCGGCGAGAGAAAAAAAGGCCACGCGGAGCGCGTCGTAGGGAAGGAGCTACGGAAGTGGGATATCAATGTCCAAGGTCTGGCCGAGGAGGTAGAACGGGCGACGACTATGATTCAAACCGAGCACCCAGTTCGTCTTCCAACTTCTCAATACGTTGATACAAGACTGACTTGACTGTTCTAGGACTTTTACGCTTCCCAGATGGTGCATTGAACACTGTCTTCATATCCGCTTGGAAATCAAACACAGTGCGCAACTCCCACACGGGCAAGCTTGCCACTCACACTGCGACGATGGTGAGGCAAACCAACTACATCAGGTACTTTGTTAGTCTCTAGGGTATTAATGATAATGGGGAGACGCCTTGTATTCCGCCACAAACGTGCGCTGCGGTATAATTACATACACATATTCCACTTGCGTTATAAATCCACGACTCTTATTCGCATGTATTCATGCATCCATGGTTGATAAGACTGCTTCCCCGTCACTCCCCTTCCCCCCTCCATTGATACACCCAAGAACAAGAAAGTATTGAATCTGACTCGCTCGCTACTTCGCATAGTGCCCCTCATCTTCTCTTCCTCAACGACCACATCCCCCATTCCACACAGCAGCATGTGGCGTCGATTTCATCGGGTCCACGTCTTTCCCCCGATCCGGCGTTCACTATCTAAACAATGTGGAAAACGAGCTTTCGGCAAGGGGTTCAAGGCGGGGGAGGTCGAATTTCTGGTAGGGGGTAGTCCGTATATGGAGGGCAGGCACCAGGATATGGTTTGCGGTTAGTCGCGATTTGCGTGGGATCAGTGAGGGGAAAGCGGGGATGTAGAAAGTGGTGGTCGAGGCGTTGTTGGAGAGGGAGGTGGGAATGGAATTAAAGATTGGGGTGAAGTTGTGACGGGAGGGATGGAATCAAACAGTTGGGAGATCGACATGCCGAGTCCACGGAAGAGTGGTAATGTGGTCGAATTGATCCTTTGATATGGTCTGTGCCTTTTTTATCCATGGCCACGTCTTGGAACATGGCATGAAGATGGTGATTCCTTCCCTCCGACTCGAGAAAACTGTTTTCCTACCTCAAACGCCGCTTCGATTGATTGTATCCCTCCCCAACGCCTTGAATGCAATATCGTCTTGTTTAAACGAGCAGCACTGCGTTTAAGCATCCGTCGTTTTCAGGATTGTTTGTGACTTGGGCATAACGGCCCCAGACGACTTTGCCACCTGCTGTAACCAAACCCAGATCGGACACATTCACCTCAATGATTGTTCCCTTTGTTAGAACGCCTAGCTGGGTATATAGACTGAGAGAATGATATTGTTAGCATCCGAGGTCCGGCGTGGGGGCTGTCAAGAGGTAAAACATACGGGTTTTGTGGGTTCTTCTTTACGCTGATGATGGGCAGTTGTACTGTCACGCCGAGTTCGGGGTGGGTTACGTTTGCCTTCTTATACCGAAGACCCATTGGTCTGATGAAGCGTTCGTATTTTACGGGTCGACGGGTGAAGC
Source organism: Helminthosporium solani (assembly GCA_022560085.1). NCBI lineage: Eukaryota > Fungi > Ascomycota > Dothideomycetes > Pleosporales > Massarinaceae > Helminthosporium > Helminthosporium solani. The sequence continues at coordinate 27,086 of JAFISD010000120.1, forward strand.
CTGGGCCAACGAAGGTGGGTTTCGTGATCATTCGTTTCCAGGCTTTCTTCTGGACCTTCTTTCCTGTTTTCACAACACTGAACATTTCTTCTTCGCTGATGCCCTTCACTTTGGGTAACGGCACACTGAACCTCGCCGCCTTTTCGTTCCTCTTCTGCTTGATGGCACTGCAAGGTTTTAGTTTATCAATCAAGATACACGGATGGCGAAAAAGGATGTGTACCTTGACAAAGCTTTCGCATTCTTCTCATTGCCACGGTCGAGCAGATATTGGGGCAGGGCCTCGGTGGCGGGCTCAGCAGGTTCCTTGCTCTTAACGTTTCGTTCCTCGTGGGCCTTGATCTGCTTCTTCATCTGGATCTTCTCCTTGCGGCGCTTCTCTGCGTACAGTTTGGCTCGCAGACCGCGCAGATTCTGGGCGCGTTGAGAGGCGGCATGGCCTTCACGGGCGGCGCGCTTGCGTTTGCGTTCTTCATAATCGAAGCGCTTTCCGTGCTGTTTTTGAAATCTTTCGATATATTCGTTCTGAGGCATTTTGGCGACTCCTCTCTCGGTCGTGGATTTATGTCGGAGTGGTGGTCGATGTGATGTACCGCGGGCGAACTTTCAAAAAAAGTCCCACTATCTTGTTGCCAAGATTTCGCAGGCCGTGCGGAGACGCTAAAACTTTCCCAACCCTGCACACCTCGCTCGTCCGTCCTCGTTCGCAGGCTGAGAAGCAGTGGAGGAAGAAGAAAAAGTTACAAATTTCAAGTCACAGAGAGGAGTGAAAAGATAGAAATATGGCCCTCTTTGTACGCGCGATACGGCGTCCGCTGCTCGGTCCCTCTTCAAGCTTGCCGCAAACCCTCAGCCTCCCCTTCCGCGCCCACATCACCACCGTATCGCATTCCCTCGAGACCGGCAACGTGCCGGACCCGCTCATCCAGTCCGGGCAGCACATTTCGGAGAACATCAAAGCGAAAGTACAACCGCCGCCATCTACGCCAAAGTCGGCGCCAAAGTCCCCAAAGCCCACGGCAAATGCGCGGGACGAGACCGTCGCAAAACATATCACGCCTTCAATACGACGACTCCTCCCCCTCCTCCATTCACAACCGAACCACTATGCCTCCATCCACATCCATGGGCACCCTTATCTCCTTACCGCCGGAGACACCGTTCGTCTCCCGTTCCTAATGCCCAACGTCAAAACCGGAGACGTGCTGCGATTGAACCGAGCCACCCACATTGGCTCACGAGACTACACATTGAAAGCGCCCGAGGTGATCAAAGGAACTGCCGATCACGGCAAGAAAGTCTTCTACCTAGATGACAGATTGTTTACTTGCAGAGCTCGAGTCATCGGTGTAGAGAGTGAGCCGATGCGGATCGAGGAAAAGACGAAGAGGAGGCAGAGACACGTCAAGCACGTGCGGAGTAAGCACAAATACACCGTCTTGAAGATCAGCGAGCTCGAGGTCAAGAGCTTGGAAGAGTACGAGAGTGCGATAAAGGCGCAGTGACCGGTCCATGTCATGGATATGGAAGTTCAACTTTTCAAACAAGAAAGCCATGTACAGTATATTATATGTATCATATATGTTGAAGGCGGCATCGCATATCGCATGTGGCATACAATGGCTAACACAGCCATTCATAGAATGTACGTCTTTGGAGAAAGATCCTTATGATCTACATCTTCATCTACTTACATGCGTACGCATGACCAACCCTGCAACACCTGATCGCTTCTCCACACCACACCCTCCTCAATCCTGCACCACATGGCCACCACCACCGTCGTGACCACGTACTCCCCGAGCCCTCTTCCCCCAGCGAAATCACAGCTGAGTAGCTAGCCAGCCTCTAGCCCTCTCTCCCGGTACAAATCGTTGGACTTCTTACATCGCCGTCTCAGCCGCCCCTAGTCCGTGCGACCACACCTCAGCATTCAGCCGCTGCCTTGTTAAAGGCGTCCATCATGCGAACGACGCGGAGGCTGTGTCGCCTAGGGAAGGCAGGAGTAGTGACTTTTTAATCACCGAGGACATCTTTTCGTGTTTTCTTCTCAAGTCCGTTTCTTGTTCGTGTCGACGCTCTTGTACTTTTTTTCTCTGTGCGCGAGGTTCCTTAATTCGGCAGGTTTTTGCTTTTGAGAGCCAGTGCGAGAACTTTGCCGATAAGATTGACATTGTGGGAAGGTTGTCCGCGGAGGGCAGGACAGCCTTTTGAAGCAGATAGCTTCTGGCCGGGACTTTTCATCGGCGCCGTCATCATCATCGTTGATAGATCGCTACTAGGAAGCTATATCTAATCCCTCGAGGACTATCTATCCACCATGGAAACAACATCTCTCCTCCCCGCCCTCACTCCCTTGCCCACCCGCTCCACCACCACCACCACAACACACCGCTACACGCGCTCTTCCACCTCCACCCCAATCCCTTACACGGGCTCCCCCTTCCTCCTCGTCCTTTCCGACCTCGCCCTCCTCCTCCGCAACGCCTGGTCCGTCCCAGGAATCTTTATCCCACTAACCACTCCCACGTCCACCCCGCTCGATGAACTCTACCCCTCGCGCAAAAACCTCTCCGTGCTCACCCTTCACGCCTTCCTTTTGATATTCGAGGGGGTTTTTCTGGTGAGCTTGCCAGGGGTGGTGTTGTTCCCGATATGGGTGGTGGTAGTGTATGGGGCGGTGGTGTGGGGGGTGGTTTGGGGGGTGAGTACAGTGCTGAATGGGGGGAAGGGTGAGAGGTGGAGTGATGTTGATTTGGGAGGGGATGGGGAGAGGAATGAGGGTGAGTGCTGGATTTTTATTAATGGGGTTAGTATTGGGTATGTGTTTGTGGTTTTTCCCACTTCTTCCTTTTTTCTCTTTTTCCCTCTCTTTGTGCTTGCATCGTTCTTTCCTTCGTTGCTTGCTATTCCTTTTGCCAACTTTGACCTCCTTCGATAAAGGAGAATTACCCTTTTTTCGTCCTTCAAAGGCTAATCTTGTATCAGACAACACTGGTTGCAATCAAACATCAACCGTCTAGCCCTCACTTTCCGGCGTCCGATTCTAGGCCTGCATAATCGCACATATGGCATCCTGTTTGATCTCCTGCAGTGCATACTAGAACGATGTTTCTGCTACGCCACATGTGATATCCGGCGGTCCTACGCTGTAATTCGCACGCAGTTGCTGAAGCCAGAATGTAGAAAGTTAGTGTTGATTCTACACAGTCAGGGGGGGATAGAGGGGGGGTTAGCTGTTGATTGGTTGTTAGGTGAACGTAAGTATCAAGGTTTTCCTTTCTGCCAATCTGTTAGTCTTCGAGTTGAGATGAAGTCCAACAAACCCCCAAAGCGCTGACGATAAACAACAGTACCCCATGACACCATACACAAACTCGAAATCTACACCTTCGGCTCCGCAGCAAATCACTTCAACAACCCAGCACGCCGCTCGAATCCCACCACCCCATCACACTCTCGCTCCCCACCCAACACCAACGCAATCCGCCACATTGAACACTACGTCCACTCAGGCGAATTCGTCGCCCGCTGGGGCGCTCTAACCTTTACGCGCCTCCCAAACCGCTACATGGGGCGCTTCTTCATTCGTCCTGGGACCGGGCACCTCCTAAACCAACACTATCTCAACGCCATGTTCCCGCTCGGTGCCGATGGTCGCGTGCAAGAGCGGAACCCGTTCATGGACATGAAGGTTGAGGTTGAAGGGGCTGCGATTCGGGAAGATGAACGGGTAGATCGGGAGACGAGGGATGGGTATGCCGATGCATTGATGAATGGGGGGTGGGTGGAGGGTGGGATGGCGATTGTGGGCGATCGGAGGGATGGGGTGGAGAGGGTTGATGGGGGTGTGGGGGGGAAGGCTGGGGTCAGGGCATTTTCGAGGTTGTGGGGTTATCGGGATGGGAGAGTGCCGAGGGATTGATAAAAGATGGGTTCTTTTCTCTCCAGCCTCTTCGCGGGGATAGAATTGGTTTGTTGGGTGTGGCGGTAGATCTATGCTTTTTAGGGTCTGTTTGAAAAGGGTTATTTGTAAGGGTAGACGTTCTCTCTGTAGCTTGAGTTGATTTGCGGTATCCGTGTAAATTATCACGAGTTGAATGTTGTAAATGTAGTGTTGATTAGCTGGACTGGTTATCCCTTCAATCCAGTAGATACCTGGTACATTCAAGCGACACTTTACATTGTACGAAAACTCTCATGATAATGATTTGTTCTGGGCCGGCCGTTGCTTATTGTGGTCTTTTGGGGGGGAAACGGGGTAGGCGAAGCTACGCTGGGTCATGACAAGTGTATTTCAAAAAGACCAAGAGCAAGCGAGAAGATGATTTGCACCAAAATAAAATTGACGGGTGTTCTATCCGGCTAGATTGACTATTGCACAAGTTTATGTAACATGAGGGGTTGACATGCTGACGGGAAAGGAAATGTTTTTAGGGCGCTTATGCCTTCTGTGATACAATCCCTAAAACCAGTCAGTGGAATTTTCGGTCAAGGAGAAACGGAACATACTCTCAACGTCGGCGACGCTCTGGTCAAGGATCTGCTTAAGGACCCTGGGGTTCTCGAGCTCCTTCTCGATCTTGGCGATGACGCTCTCAGCAAGCTCACGCTGCTGCCTCTGCTTGACCTGGCCCTCGTAGCGGACCCACGATTCCAAGACCGACCTGGCCTCATGGGCAATGGCCGTCTTCTGCTCGAGCTCGTAAGCCTGAGCCTCGAGCTTGGCCGTCTCCTACACCTTGTCAGTCCACAGGCCCAACGGAACCTCGTCTCATCTGTCGCACCTTTGAGACCTCGAACAGGGTCTTGGTGATGTCAATGACACCGCCGAGGTCCTGGACGCTCGTAATGCGCTCCTTCACGGCCGAGGTGTGGTCTGCGCGGGCGGCGTTGAGGATGCCCGAGATCTTGTCAATCTGCTGCTGGGCATAGCTGGACCAGGCTGGACCAGCGTAGTGCGCGACGGCCCAGAAGATGGTCAGCAGACTGAGGGCGACGATGGACTCCTCGTTGACGACGTAGAGCTCGTTGCTGATGGCGGCCACACTGAGACCGGCACCGGCGGAGAGCACAGCGGCCTTGGTGATGGGGCTGTTGCCGGGAACGGGTATCGCGTCCAGCAGCGACTGCGCCTTCTTCTTCGGGTCTTCCTGCGGCAAATTGGAGTTGTAGCGGGCAGGCGTGACTTGTGCCGTGATGGAAGGAAAGGCGCGAAGAGGGAGCGTTGGGCGGAGACGGGCGGCGCCTGTGGCGGGTGAGCAGCCGGGTCAATGGCATCAAAAGGCCATCGGGGAGCTTATACATACCGACCGCGCTCCTTGCGAGACGAGAGGCCATTGCTACGGATGAAGAATGGGGAAAGTTTGGGTGCCGTGGTGGTTGACAGCTCGTCGAGATGCAGAATCGACGAGCCAAGCCTAGTCTAGCCGACGATTTCCCGATCCGCTTACAGTGCCTGGCTTTTTTTTACCGCGCCGAACATGCGCCAACATCGACCACGGCAAAACACAACAGCACTGCACTGGAAAGATGCTAGGGACAGAATCCGCGGCTGTTGCGGGCGTAAAGAGGAAGAGGGTGGCGGGAGAATTGGAACGGCGGGCATCGAAATCGAAATCGAAACGACGAGCTTCAAGCGACAAAGGCGAGCATGTGCAGGCGGATATATTGCGTCTCGAGGCCGAAGTGTTGGAGTCTCGAAAGCATTACAACAATATTGCCACCCTTCTCCAAATATCGAAAAACGATGCATCGGAAAGTGAAGTCACCATCCTTGCCCTCGTCGCGTTGTGTCGCATCTTCGCACGGCTGCTCTCCAGTGGAGACATGATCAAAAGCAAGGCAATGTCACAGTCAGAGGTACTGATAGTTTCCTGGTTGAAAGAGAGATATCGAGAGTACACGGATACTCTACTAGGTCATTTGCGTGGCGCGCATGCTCGGAAACAGTCTACTGCATTGACACTGCTCATGCGAATAGTCAAGGAAGAGTCGAAACAAAAGGACTACAGCTGGAAGAGGACGCCGCTTTCACAGAGTGTGGAGTCTCTTCTTCTTCTCGAAGACGATGCGACGCGGGAAGAGTTCGCCGAGAAATACTTTACCGTTTTCGACGACATCCGGTTCTACACCTTCAAGATCATAAAGTAAGCAGGCCTTTTGCGTCTATATCGATTATTCGACTGACCCATAAAGAACATTTCTCACCTCCGAACTCGACGAGTCGGACATACGACAGGCTGCGCGCAACAGCCTCTCCTTACTCCTTACCCTACAGAAGGTGCCCACATCGAATAACGATATTCAAGACTTTTTCACCGAATCGCAAGCCAAGCCCCCCGTACCATCGTTGAGTGTTTACAAATCCGAAGCACAAGAATGCTGGTTGGCTACTCTGCGGTCTGGCCTGGACAAAGAGCAGCGGAAGTTAGTCCTGGGCGTCTTTTCCCACCAGATCGCACCCTGGTTCCCCCAACCCGAGATGCTCATGGACTTTCTCACGGACTCATATGATGTCGGTGGCGCAACTTCTCTGCTTGCACTCTCTGGCCTGTACTACCTGATCTCCGAAAAAAACCTCGACTACCCCTCGTTCTACCAGAAGCTCTACTCTCTTCTCGACCAGAGTCTCCTGTACTCCAAACATCGGTCTCGCTTTTTCCGACTGTTGGATACATTCATGTCTTCTACACATTTGCCAGCTACTCTCGTGGCCAGCTTTATCAAACGTCTTTCGCGGCTAGCATTGCACGCACCGCCAGCAGGCATCGTGGTGGTAGTGCCATGGGTGTACAACATGTTCAAGCGCCACCCAGCATGCACATTCATGATGCATCGCGAAGTCCAGGATCCGGAGTGGGAGCTGGAGCTGGAAGAAGAGGGCATGCAAGATCCGTTTGACATGAACGAAAAGGACCCGCTGCTCACCAACGCCATCGAGAGCAGTGTTTGGGAACTCGAGGCATTGCAGTCTCACTACCACCCCAACGTCGCTACGCTCGCCAAGATCATCTCCGAGCAGTTCACGAAGCGGTCATACAATCTTGAAGACTTCCTGGACCACTCTTACACTGCTGTAAGTATACCCATTCAGTTCCATGGATTTTCGATTAATAGATGCGTAGCTACTGGATACTGAGTTGGCAAGAGACTTAAAGAAGGACCCGGAAGTGGAGTTTGAAATACCCAAACACATCCTCACCGCGGAGGAGGGTCTCAATCCACTTGGTCAGCTCCTAACACAGGTGATTGAGACCAGCTAGACAGAATATAATACCCATTCGCGTTCTACTACAAGTGGATGCTTTCTGCAAAAAGAACTACACGATTTTCGGTGATGGAATGTGCATATTTTGTGCAGCTACACTGGCGTTACACGACAAAAAGTCCCTTGACAGCCATATTCAGGTTACCCACGTGCCTTGTCTTCTATACACCATAATATATGTGTCTGAATTTGTGGCAAATGTATGAGTGCGATCTGTATTCGATAATAGTTGTGAATGTTCTCAAACTTGGACAAAGACTACTATGTCATGATCCAATTTGTATTGGATAGTGACTGGCTCGTAGACTTAACAGAAAAAATAAAGATACCAAGCTGCTACTCATATCCAATTCGACGCAATATCTACCAAAAAGCCATATGACTAGGTTCGATTCCTTTTCGAGAGCCTACGTGCGTGCGTGCCTGCTAACCACAAACACGTTCACGCACGGAACTGCGCTAATTTAGCGCGATCTTCGCGATCAACGTCTTTGTCACCCCGCAACCGCACAGATCCTAGACTTCTCTTTCTCCTTCTTCCACTTCTTTTTCTTTTCAACTCTATCCAAAAGCTGTACATAGCCTGTTCATAGCTACGATTTCTACGGTTGTCAATATTGCCATGTTTCACACGCGGCCCCAGGGTCCTCCTCCCTATACTGCGGAGCAGATCGCAAGTTTGACTACACCAAATGAGCGATTCAGAGCGGAGGCATCATTAAGAAGTGAGCGCAGCTCTTGGAAAGACATCTGCATATACCTGCCCTCTCATTACATTACTAACTCAACAGGCTATATATGCGGTCATCGAGTTGCCGACGAGCGCGAAGGCATTCGCAGTTCTCCCTCAGTCACTGTCCCTACCGAAACCGGCAGCCCAAGCATCCGTGGAAAATCGAATAATGATCTTCATGAACAGTCCGAATCGCCCCAAGTTGACCTACAAGCCCATGGTCCGGGCCCCTACCGCGATAGTGGACGCCGTCTTCGTCGCGGAGGAGGTCGAGGACGTGGGCACACAGATTATCATCCATATCCAAAAACACATCGAACACGACCCACACTGTGTACACTCTTCACCGCCACAGGTACCCTAGTTCGGAATATTGCTTCGGCTCTTACACCCCACCGTTTGGTCTCTAACCTGGTCCAGGTCACTGTGCCCGCCCAGGATGTGTGGCCATACACGATCCCAAGAAGCTGGCCCTGTGCAAGCATTTGCTTTTCAAGTCCCACTGCAGTGAAAGTGACCGCTGCGACCTTTCGCATCGGCCGACCTTGAACAACACTCCCCACTGCTTGTATTTCCTAAAGGGCCGTTGCAACAAATCACCCTGTCCTTTCGCTCACGTCGACGCTAATCTTAGCTCACCTATTTGCGAGGCCTTTGGTCGTCTTGGCTACTGCGGCCTTGGAGCCTCATGTACCAAGCTCCACCTCTTTGAATGTCCCGAGTTTTCGAACGAGGGATCGTGCCCTGCTGGAGATGGATGCAACCTGAGGCACGTGCATCATGGGCATCGTATGAGGGCAAGCCGCAGTTCCTCCGCAACCAAGTCTCCCGAACAGAATTCCAGTCGTCGTGGAAGCCATAGTGATGACACTGACTTGTTTGCTGATGACAATCATGCAATTACTCAACAGGATGACTACGTTCCTCTCTTTGATGACTGATTAGCCATCACGATGGCACCAGGCCTTGGGAAACACAGTCGAGGTACATTTTCATGAAATGCTTCTGGATACATATAACAGAGGTTGGAGTTGTAGGTTTCTTTATAACCCCCCTTCTCTCTCCAAGAGTGGTTCTAATTCACCTTGCTTCAAGCTGCAGTTGTTGTCGCTAGGGCGCAAGGTGAGTAGTGGTCATTATATGGGTTCCGGCGTCCCGGATTTTCATTTATAATACCCAAGCTTGATGGATCAAGTGCTTGTTTTGCGTTCCTCTCTAAGCGATTGCACTTGAGCGATGCAGTGTGTTGCCTTGCAGCTACGCCGCCGACCCTTGTAAGGGAGGGAAAATAATAATAGAAAGAACAAACATTTACATGAGATATTGCCTTCCTGATTGTTGAGATTGTTGTCAATCTTCGTGAGGGCATGTGAGCTGGAACATGTTGTGGCTTTGCAGTAACGATGTACTTTGTATACTCCGTAATGCGAAGTAGTCTAGCCCCCGCAATTCGAATCTATAGTTAGGAGGCTGAGGTGGCTCGGCTCAGCTTGCAACACATCAACGCTGTTATTCTATTCGACGGCGCATCCGCCGTCCAGCCCTTCTGAATGCGCATTCACAATTTGGTAGTGAGACTGAGACGATATAAGACGATGCTGATGGATCGATAGTGGCAATATTCAAGTCAGAGCCAACATCACGCCGTTGTGTTTGAGTTTACAGCCCTGGTTCCCCAGCAATACCCGCCCGTTGCATCACCCCATCGTGCACCAACATGACGCTCAAAGACATTTTGAAGAAGAGAGACAGGACCAAGCATGAAGGCGCGAGTTCGCAGGGCCCGCTATTGTCTCCAGATGTGCCACAGTTTTCCTTCGTTCGTACTACAACGAACACGCAAGAAGCGATCGAACCTCCCTCTTTCCCGGGTGACCCCACGCGCCAGAGCGCACCGCTGCTTTCCCCTGGATCGAGAGGCATAGCGGGGAGGTTCAGAAGGCACAGCAATGCGTCATCGACCCCTCCGGCGGTGGTGGTGGTGGAGCAAAACAGACAGGAGAATAGGCTATCACAGCGCCTTCACCTGGGTCGTAACAGATCAAACACGTCCACAAACATACCGCAGGATCTGCCTGAGATTACGGGAGACGGTGTTGCGCGGAATGAAGAAGAGGAAGCAAAATGGGAGAAGAGGGCGACGATGTTGGCTACAGCCCACACCGCGCTGAAGAGTGGGCCGACAACACCAATCACGGAGAATGTGAATCCATTGGGCAGCCCAGAGCAAGGGATAAGGAGAAGTCCCAGTGTCAATAACGCGCCGGACGATGTGCGTATACGCCGTGAAATGAAGCAAGATGTCGCAAGCTGATGCCGACGCACAGACGAACATTCAGGAAGCTATCCGGTTGCACGAAAGCGGGAGTAAGTGTAAACACGACGAGAAGACCAGCAGCACAGGGCGCTAATATGTCACCAAGATCTGGAGGCTTCAACGAAGATGTTTGGTAAACTGGCGGATCCAAATACTCACAACAACGCCCTCAGCCAGGTCCTCTACGGCCTCGCACTCCGGTAAGCTGCGCCCGCCGTTCTCGAGCATTCGATTACCGTATCTACTATCCTACCGAACCCAAAGAGCGCCCTTTTGCTACCCAAGCACCCAGCTACGTATTACTTGCTCACTAGACTGTAGGCATGGCTGGGGCTGCGAACCTAACCAGGAACAAGCCGTTCAGTATCTTTCGCTCGCGGCATCCAACAGCGCCGAGATCGAGAAGCTCGCGCTGGGCGCCGGCATGAAAAAAGGCGGCGCCGCAAAAGGCGAACTTGTTCTCGCTATGTTCGAGCTCGGGAATTGTTTCCGGCACGGCTGGGGCATCAAGAAAGATGCTGCGGCTGCGAGGCATTACTACGAGACGGCAGCTAACTTGGGCGACACGGATGCCATGAATGAAGTCGCATGGTGCTATCTCGAGGGCTTTGGGACCAAGAAGGACAAGGTTAGTGGAGAATCGTCGCATCTTGTTTTTGCTGTTGTTGTTTTCTATTTTCTGTCGGTATTGTTGCGTTCACCGGTTGGCCTCCATGTTCATGTGTACAACGTTTGTTGCGGCGCTGAACGGTGAACGTTGGTCGCCTACTACACATGGCCTCCAGCCATCACGCGGAACATCCCATGAGACACCAGCTTGTTCTCCCCTTCTCGCTACAGCCTCATTTGTTGGGCAGCATTTGCTCTATTTCCGTTGCAAGCAGAGCGCAAGCGGCTGACGGTTGCGACGCCCCACAGTTCAAGGCGGCTCAGTTCCTACGCCTCGCCGAGTCAAAGGGAAGCAAGACATTAGGCAATACATGGTAAGTCAGCTCCATCTCCTCGTCTCATTCTCTCGCCGTATCACGCACGACACACGCTCTACGCTCTGCGTCCCCCCCTTCCGCGCGCGTCGAGATGGCATCAAGCCCTGATCAAGCGCACCACGCCACACCATCTACACCAAGCACGGGTTCGGTGACACCATCGTCTACTTCCCATCCCGTCCGTCCCCGTACAACACCAACACCACCACAATCGCAACACCAAGTCAAGCCATCACCACCCACGCTCTCGAACGAGCCAGCCACACCCACCCAATGCACTACCGCTGCACGCCCGCAACCACCAGTTTCAACGCGCATGCGCCAAGGTCCATCGGTTGGCCCGCAGACGCGCATTTCTATGCACCCCTCGCTTACGGTACGGCTCTCGACGGCCCTCGCCGCAGCACCACCTGTCACACCCCACCATCGCATCACCTCTCCCTCCTCACAATATTGACGTGTGGGTGCCTGGGTGTGCTAGGATTCTGGTTTTCTGCATCCGTCATACGTACGCCCGTCCCAGATGACTGGGTCCGCTGTGTCGTTGTTTATGGGATACACGTGGCGTGCGTCCGCTGGCTTCGCATCTTGTCAATAATGTTGCGATGCGGGTGGGCTCTCATAGTGCCGACTGTCATCTTGTGTGGTCTGGATTCTTGCCTTGTTGTTTGCTGTTGGGAGGGTGTGAGGTGTGGGAGGGACAGAACAGGACGAGGAAGAGGGTGGGGAGACTATCGAGAACTTGGACCTTGTCCCCGCCGACCGACGCTTTGCAACAAAATGGCAAAGGAGCAGGCTGTCGGACATTCGAGCCGGTTGAAGCGAGTCTCAAGACGGGTGGAGGGTCGCATTTCCGACTGTCTCCCGTTGCGGCGTTTTCTTTCCTCGCCTCCATTTCATTCATTCGCTTGTTTGATTGCCATGCTCATGTGCTAACGCTGCACCTCCCTCTTTAGGATCTGGAAAGACAAGTACAATCCGAAATAGAGACCCATGATCGCCATATACGATAGGCATACCACCATCCATCATCCGTTGCGTTGCACTCCCGCGTGCAGCCCGCAACTGACCTGTCGGTTGGCCAACCATGCCGAATTGTTCTTCCGAGCTGTTGATTAGATGAGTGGTGTCGGCTGGCTGGGGGGGAGTTGGTAGGTTGTTCTTCTTCCCGCGAACGGGCGTGCGTGCGTGCATGTGTGCATGTGTGCATTCCTCTCTTTTCCTCTCTCTCTCTCTCTCTCTCTATGTCTCGTTTTCTATCCGTATGCACGTATGTACGGCTCACTTACCCCGCGTCCGCTAATTGGTATTCAAGACGAACGATGGTGCCACGTTGGGACGGCAGGGCAGGGCATGGCATGGCGCGGGGTGCATCAGATGGGGAAAACGAGGTGGTATCGTTTTCGTTGCTGGTGTTGCTATTCATATTGTAGGTAGTGGTGTGGTGATGCACATGCTATTGTTACTCGCTTCTTGCCCTGTTTCGCTCGCTTGATAGTGATGGTGGTGGTGTTGGAGGTGGTGGTGCCGCATATAACGTGTGGATGGGTGAATGTGGCTGGTTAGTTTCGGGTGTGTATACTATATACGTGTTGTGGTATGTTATTGCTATGCTACGATATCATCATGTCACCTATGTTGTGTGAAATATCCGAATAGATGAATGTATCGGGTGAGGGATTGTACATGTACGCAGACAGATGTACCTGACAAACTTCCTTTCCGTTCTTGTTCTTGCCCTTGTTCTTGCCGGTATTGCTGTAATTTCTGCTATTATTGTTGTCATTATTGTTGCCCTTTAAGGCTTGCAACGATATTTACTCGGCGTGCATAATGGCTGGGGGCTAATGGGGATGGATGGGCCTGGACTAAGTGAGTGACTGACTGGCACCTGGCTGACTGATTGACGGGCTGCAGGTGAGACTGGTGCGAGGGGCTTGGGGCTGATGATGATGGTTATGACGATGGGGAAATGGACTAAGTGTTGGGGTGTATGTCTGTAAATGGTAGTGCTTAGTGTTTAGTGCTTACTTTGGACTTAGGTACTTGATTGTGGTTGTATATAGTGTTGTGGATGGGTAGGTGGTGCGTAGTATGTGTGGGGATGAAGATCTGTGGGGGTAAGATGGATGTTTCGTGTGGTTGTGTGGCGGTGGAAGCGATGTTTATGGTGGGAGGCTGTACGGAGTAGTGTATTTGTGTACAAGTAGCGATACCTCTGATTCTGATCTAGGGTTTCGCTTTAGTTTCTGCTGGGGTGTTTTGCAGGTGGAGCGGTGTAGCGTTTGATGACGACGTTTTGTTGAGGAGTGAGGAAAGGAAGTACTGAAGCGAGTAAAGATGAAGGGATTGAAGTAGCATATTATATACTTTTCTATTCTACTCCACTTGCTTTCACCTCGACACTTGTATAAACATAGGTAAAAAGAAAACTCCAAACTCTTAACGCAGCATCCCGTTTCTCCATCATCGAAATGCTTTACCATTTCCATCTCTACATCTCCATCTAACCGCATCCACGGGCTAGAATCGGCGGCGAGAGTGATGCCTGTATCCATGTCTCACCACTTCCTACCCGCGTGCTTTACGCACACACCCTTCCTCCCATCTATCCATGTCCATATTTGCCCATCTACAATACATCTACGTCACATCACACCACACAAAAACAGTGGATACACTCCCCTGTAACTATTCTCATCCATATCCCTCCATCACATCCCATGCCAGTTGAACCCAACCCAAGATTTTCCCCCTTCCACGAAGAAAAATTCTCCACAGCCCCGACCAACCGGAACTTGAGAAAATATATATTCTTTTGAGGAAAAAATACAAGAGTAGAGGATAAAATCACGCGGGAGGGGCGCACGGGTTTCCTTTCATACCCTACCCTTCCTTCTGGCCCGTTTCTCGGGTAACATGCATGCTGGGGGAAAGTAGATGATGTACGCAGTAGATCTATGTTTCATGTTCTCAAGTGTTGAGCAGTAGGTGAGCGAATGAACGACTGAATGAATGATTGACCATATACATATATAGATTTGTACTCGAATGACATCCCACTGTATATGTGTATTGTTGCTAGATATACACAAGTCACACGATGGAACGGTACATGTCCACACAAAGTACACTAGCATCACACACAATAAAAAAGACGGGGATTTCCCCGCGTGCGCGCATGTAGGGCGGTTTTTGCTTGCAAAATAGAGTGGCTTAACCCAACTATTACTCTCCTCTCTCTCTCTCTCCCACCTCCATTCCACCATCATTGTCATCCTCATCACTGACCGATAACAACACTGCCAAACACACGACACCACACGACACCACCGTGGGGGCCGAGAGCTATAAAACTCCCCGCCATATAAACTCAAGCCTCCATACTTCATACATACAAGTCCATCCATCCATAGCTGCATACACGCATGCATGCATACGCATATGCACGCCTAAACAATACAATAGTTTTACAATACAACCCGCGTCACATTCTTCCTCCCGTGCCACTCCCCCCTTCTGTCCCTCCCAGGATCTCCCCCGTCGCCCAAGCGAGCATAGAATCAGCACTCAGCACCCAAAACCTAGAACCTAGAACCCAACAAGTGAAGCGAGACAATCGGCAGCCTTGCCCTGCCCTACCACCCACCCTACGTACGTACATGCATACATATATGCGTACAAGCGATGAATGCGATGAATGCTCACTACGTATATACACACATACACATACAGTACACATGGACACAAACAGAGAAGCATGCATGCCTGCATACATACATACATACATACATACATAGTTACATGTACTCCACATTCACGTATATGCATAAAGCACAGTAAATATTCACAGCGACGCGGGGGTGGCGGGGGGTGAAAGTAAAGTATGTATTTATTCATACGCGAATGCAATGCGATTCAATTCAATCGTATCCAATAGGTAGATTTTACGGATCGAATCCAAAACGCAGCCAGAGGGTCGGGCACACACGGGCGGGCGGGTGGACGGGCGGCCGGGCGGGGGAGGTAGGTAGACTGGCAGACTGGCGGATCCAACGGATGGGATTGATCGATCGCGCCAGTGGAATAGTACAATCTAGTATGAGGATGTTACGATATCGGTTCCTCGTTGGGTTTCGGGTTGTAGTGTGGACGGGAGTGGGTGGCTGTGGCTGTGGTGGTGCGTCGGTTGGGTAGATATGCAATTATAAGACTGGCGTGAGGGCGTACTGTACAAGTGAACAAGTAGCTAGGAAGACTTCTAATTCAATCAATCCAATTCCATCGAATCTATAACATACCCGCAGTCCAAATCGTAAGACTAGGGTCTGTGGACTACAATGGGGAGCAGTCATCATACATATACATATCTCGTAGTTGATCAGCGGTGAGCAAGTGGATACCACACATGTTTCGCAAATCCCGCGAATTCCATCTGTTCCTCGCATTTCCCATATTCCCCAATGGTGCCGCGCCGCGCCCATAGAATACATAGATAGGTATCCGTACCGTAGGAAGGATTCACGATACATGCGCATCCATCTATGCAAGACGGAGAAAAAAAGAAGAGCGATCTCTAGCCTAGAAAACTTGACTGACCATGCAATGAAGGAATAAAGTGCATGTCTAGGCACACTCATTCATTGGCGGTCACACACACACAAAGATGGTAAACAAAATACCAAAAATCATCCTGAGAAAGGTATATAAATTAAACTGATATCTAGCAACCAAACAACCCTCACACCGTCATTCATACACAAGCAGACAGGCTGATGATGAACATGACGATGTCGATGATATGCTCAGCCGTGGTAGCATAACATACATGATCCCATCCATCCATCCATACATCTTCATTCATTCGTTCGTCCGATCGTTCATCCCATCTCATCTCGTTTCGTTTCATTTCATTCCAGTCATTCGAGAGACGTTAAGAAACTGAATCTCCAAAAACAAAGAAACAGCAGGACAACACGCTCGCTACGCTCTGCAATCAAAAGAATAAGAATAAAATGAGGAAAAACACAAGGTTGTACCAAATTCGCTCGCTTGCTGAAAATGCTCAAGGAAACAGAAAAAAAAAAGCAGAAAAAAGGTGGGAATGAGATGGTGAACAAATAGGGTATGCGCGGTGAAACGCTACACACATAGATCAGGAAGCCAAGAAACAACAAATTCGCGTCGTGGTGGCCCGATGAAGAATACGCACCAGGACCTAAAAACCACGCGTCATACAAAGTCAAAACAGAAGAAGAAGAAAAAAAACCCGCCGCTAATGTATGCGAATGCGTAAAAACAGGGTCCATCCATTGGATGGTACCCAATGGAGAAGCGTGCCTTCAAAGCCAGCCGGCGCCCGGGACACGATCAGAATCAAGCGTGCTCACCGGGCAGCGCGAAGAAGAGAAGAATATATGCAAGGCTCTGCTCATCACCAGAGAGCATCGATGAACCAAGGCAAGAAGAAAAGAAGACGGATTCCAGCCCAGATGCAGTGTTTGTCCCTAAGTGGTCCCTGGACCCCTCAAGACCGGAGGAGGCGGGACCAACGGAAGAAGCCAAAAACGCTATGCTGAAAAACAGAGTATGCATATGAGGAGAGATAAGATGGACATAGGAAAGGGTTTGGGGGAGGGGGGGGGGGGGTGGTTTATTCAACCCATGGTTTCGACTTTGGCATGCGTGCCGTCAGAAGTGCTGGGTCGCGACGAGGCGGCGGCGGACTCTTCGACCATACGCTTGAACTCGATGACAACTTCCGGAGCGATCTTATCCCAAAGCAGGCTTCGTGTGTACACCTCAGCGGCGGAGTCGCCCTGGCTTTGCTCGCGCATGGCAGCGAGGGTTTCAGCAAGGTTGCGGCGGTGCGATGGTTGAGACGTCGGCGACAGCGGGTCACTGTAGTCGTCGCTGTGAATGCTGTACCGTGTACGTGTGAAGTCGAGGGATGTCATGCTGTTGTACTGTGCCGGGGTCATGGAGAAGAGCTGTTCGTTTTCTTGGTCTTTGGTCGTCGTAGTGAGTTGAATGTGGAGTTGATCAAGCGACGAACCCGTCAGACCGGGCATTTCCGAGCCAGTCACCGAGGGCTTGGGCCAGTTGATGCCAGACGGGGTGGGTTCCATCATCGAGACACGGTTGGCTACGACGCCCTGCTCAGTCAGAGTAGGAGCGACGCCGGCATCCTTGAAGATACTGTCCAGAACAGAGGCTGAGGCGGCACGAACATCGTCTGACATGCGTGGGATCGGTGGAGGGTTGGAGCCAGCAGATTTGCTAGCAACGAAAGCACCACAGAGGAGCAGCATAAGCAGGAGACCCGATGCGACAGGCTTGTCTTCGTCCTTGGCACGTGGCACAAGAGCGAGGGACTGCTCTTGCTGGCCGGGGGTCTGCTCATCGGAGACGAAGTCGTTGACGAAGATGTAATTGTCCCATTCACTGTTGCCCATGTGAAGGTTGTCCATGTCTGAGGTGAAGTCGGTGAAGGTAGAGCTGGGCGCAATGGACGTGTTGGTGGTAGCACACTCCAGCCTCTCGGTGAGAACGGAAACCTTCTTGCGAAGCTCGCCTGTCTCCAGCGTGTGAGTGCGGACGAGCTCCTCCTTGTCAAACTGCAATTGTCCAACAAGGTGGTGCATCTCAGCCTGCTCATGGCGCCAGTTCTCCTTCTCGGCCAAGAGGGCTTCGTACTCTAGACGCAAGTTGCTAAAGTCGTCTTGGAGCGCGCAGTACTTTTCAGACCATGCCTTCTTCTCTTCTTCGAGCTCTTCAGTGTGCTTCTTTTTCCGTTGTCGGGAATCGAGACTGTGGTGGTCATGTTAGCTGTGGACGGGAACGACAGAACCAAAACTTCAAGCAGGGCCAGAGGGAGCACTGCCAAACAAAACCAAAGGGTAGTACATACGCGGCCTGCCTGTTCCGGAGAAGGCGTTTTTGTTGTTTGAGCTCCTTGAGATCGTCCTCGTTATTGCAGTGTTGGATCAGATGGTCGATGTTGAGCAGATTCCGTTCGGCGGGGATGTCGAAGCGAGCGTTCTTCTTACGGATACCACCATCACGGCGGGGCGTGAAGGACCTGGGAGGAGAGGCAGCGCGCATACGCTTGGGACCGGGGCGTGCATCCATCTCTTGCTGGTTGAAAGCCATCCACTCCGAGTTGTTGTGCGGGGACAGCGGCTGTTCAGGGCCCTGTGGGAAGACGGAACTGGGCCTCACGTTGCTCTGGACGGGCAGACCGTGGAACGACATTTGCTGGGAGGGCTCCGGGACGAACGGCGGGGGGGCAGCACCGAAATCACCAGGACCAAAGGGGTTCAAAGGCTTGGAGGCGGTGGGTGTCCGGGTGCCAGAGGGCTCTGGGACGGGCCACGACGTTTGCTGGCCGTAGTTGGCGACCTGGTTGGCGGGCAGGCGGGCAAAAGGGTTGTTGCTCTGCTCTGTTGTGAAGAAGGGGTTGTTGGCGTTGGTGTTGACGACAGAACTGGATGCGGTGCGGTCGATGAACTGGCCAGCAGCCGAGAAGTCCTCCCAGATGGAGGTGTCGGGCGAGAACATGCCCTGGGTGCTTGTGGTGGGCGACATGAGCACGGGTGTGTCTAGAATGTGCGCGTCCAGCGTGTTGCTGTCGTCGAAAGAAAAGGTTGAAGGTTTCCGGTCGAGCGAGCTGATGGTCGACGATGGACGGTGATGGTAGTCCATGGAGGAAGGGATGTGGTTGGTGTTAGAGTTGATGTTGATATTGTTGTTGTTATTGTTATGGGCAAAGTCCATGGGTGGAGTCTTGTAGCAAAGTAGCAAAGTAGGTAACCAAGTACCGGTGTAGAGGCGGGACTGGCGGTGTGGATTGCTCGTTTCGGCAAGCGCAACAGGCCCAGCGACAACAGCAGGAACAAGCGGCGTACTGACTGTCAGGGTACAGTAGCGATTGCAGATAGAGAGAGAGAGAGAGAGAGAGAGAGTATGTGTGTGTATGTGTGTGTGTGTGTATGTGTGGGTGGGTGTGGGTGGGTGTGGGTGTGCTCAATAGACAGATGCAGGCAGAGCGAGTGAAGGGGAGGAGGAGGAGGAAAAGAAGATGTTTGCGAGAGGTCTTCTTCTGCGGCCGGAGCTACGCGTGTCTGAGGTGAAGAAGCGTGAGCGTCAGGCAGGCAGGGTGTGGGAGGATGGTAAGTAGAGAGACACTGGAAGTGGGGAGAGTGAAGGCTAAGCGGCGGGCTGGGCTGATGATAAGTGAGGGCCGGGCGGGGCGACAGGCTTGCAGGCTTACAAGATTATTCGTACAGGCTGCGAGTGCCGCAACAGGCTTGGCCCCTGGGCGTGCCGCGGACAGTCAGAAAGAGAGAGAGAGAGAGACAGAGAGACAGAGAGGCACA
Source organism: Helminthosporium solani (assembly GCA_022560085.1). NCBI lineage: Eukaryota > Fungi > Ascomycota > Dothideomycetes > Pleosporales > Massarinaceae > Helminthosporium > Helminthosporium solani. The sequence goes on from JAFISD010000120.1 coordinate 46,770, forward strand.
GGGAGGGAGAGCAGCAGCATGGGTGTGTGTGCGGGTATGGGTGCGGGTATGGGTGTGGGTAAGGGTGTGGGTAAGGGTGTGGGTATGGGTAGAGGTGTTATGGGTGTATGGTCAAGACTTCTCCGTGGGATGCAGAACGCAGACGAGTCTCTTTGTCCCATTCGTCGCCTCAGTCGTGGTCGGGCTGTAATGCATGCCAGCCATATCACGAGCCCTGCGACGACTGGCTGCCACTGTCCAACAACAACCCCCCCATCCACATCCACACCCACATCCTCCTCCTCCTCTTCCTCCCCCCCCACTGCCCACCACGCGCCCGCTGCACCTTGCACGTCCTCTCTTTGCCCTTTTCCCAGCGCACCCAGTTGTGTTGTCTTGTGTTGTGTTTGCCAGTCACAGCTTGCTTGTCAGTCCCATTCACACACACACATACATACACTCCAACATCCACGTAGTAGTAGACACACATAATACCTACTATCCCCTTGTATGTAAACAACGACTAACTTTCATGCTACTATTCCATCCTCTGTTGTATTACTATACAATACTCTAGGCCTGCGCGCGGGCCGGCCCTTTCTTCGGCCAATGTTCGCCATATTGCGCTTGCCCCCTCCTTGAACTTGGATATTACTCTGTATTAATTCTTCCGTCTTTGATACCTTCATTCACACCTATACATCTACGCCTTCCAACTGCCCTTTTCAGCCGTATCCTACATGGTCCCCTCTTGTGCATCTACATACTGTTAAATCATGAGTACAAGCCCACTACTACCACCACCACCAGTCAGCAGCCAGCCGCCCGCCGTCTTTGCCATGTCCAATCACTACTTCGCTGCTTGGGTAGACATTTACCATCCACTCACTGTTCCATCCTCACTGTAACAACACTCGCCCATCGCGATCGCGCGTCAGACGACTCGCCGTCCGTTTTCCTCCCTCTTGCACTCGCTTTCTGCCCACTTTTTTTTTCCACATTCCACTTCCCACTTCCCACGGTTGGTCGCCCTACACTATCACACTATGTACATACATACATATACCTGCTCGTGTGGAAACCAGGTCTCCCCTCTCCCCTCAGAACCCATTGTGTCATCCGTCCAGCCACTGCCGAGCACGAGTCATCTCACCGCTTTACCTTGCCCTCTAGTTATCCCACCTGAAGCTAGCTGGATGCCCACTGCCTCGCTCGTCCCTGTTCCTCTTCGACATGCCCTGACTTGCCGTTCGGTCTCACGACGGATCTGATCTTCGGAATGCCTACTGTGCAACCACTCTGTCGGGTCTCACATCACCCACCCGTGCCACCCAGCTGCACTCACTAGCTCGGCCTCTACTGTACTCTGCCCTCCCTCTGCTATGGATTCCTCAACGCCGTATTACATGTATCTACTGTCCATCCATCTGCGGAGTACTCCATGGTCATCCGACAGTCGCTGTCAAAAGTTTAAAGCCCCGCATGACTGTCATACGTAGTATGTAGTAGATAGTTGCACATTTGACAGGCTCGGTGCCTCTCTCTCACTCTCTCTGTCTCTCCTTCTGCCATGCTCGTCTCCTCCATCTCTCGCTCGTGTAGTGACTCCGTCCGCCATCTAAAATCGTGTAACGGATACCACCATCCCTAACCGAGGACATCGCTGTCATTTTTTGCGTTCGCCCAAACACAAAAAAAAGCAAAAAAGAACGCCATAATGAATCGCTTTATTATTACTCTACACAACGCCATGACGCGCGTGCGCGCCAACCAAACTGCCGTCCGATCGCGGGACTGGCACCAAGAGCCCATGGACAGGCAGAGAATGAAAAGCCCAGAAGCTAATTATTGCATCTAGCTCTAGATCCGAACCGACGGGTTGCGGTTGATGATCATCTCTACTAATATTACAATCCATCTCCATACCGAGAACGGAGTACTAGTTATACGTACGTACATACAATCTACACAGTACAATGCCCAGAGTCGCATACGCGTATCGTGTTGAATTCCCAGGGTCATGGCCGGCACAGGCTGAGGTGCTAGTATGGATACACTCAGCCCACTCACTCACTTCGTCCGCTCACCAGCCTCTCGACCAAAACCCCCTCCGAGACAAATCCACCATGGACCGACCGGAGCCCTCGCCGATGCTACCAATAATACAGTCCTCAAGCCTCGGCCATTTCATTGTTCATCGAAGCCCAACATGCGAGGCGCAAGAAGATAAACTTTCCGACCATGACCTATGGCGCCGCGAGCTGTGGCTGCGAACAAAGGTGAGGCTGTAGCGGTGAATAAATGGATCGCTTAGTAGTATCCGTACATACTCCGTAGTAGATAGTCGTTTATCAAGAGATACCGGTACTTCCTACAGGGGGTTTGGGGGGGGTGGGGGATATTCATTTCTGCACCTCGCTTTGACTTGCTTTTGACGCCTGCGACCATGCGTGCTTGCAGCCTGCTTTGGGCCACTAACGCTCCAGGATCGTCGTCATCTATTCCCGTTGGAGTGGACATTTTAAGACTACCCGAGTCTTGGCGGTATGGTACACGTCGATGGATTTTTTTTCTTCGCTATGACTCAAAGGGTGTATGTCTCTCTCTCTCTCTCTTTCTCAACATAGTAATACAAGTAGGGATGTTTTTTTCTTTTCAAGCGCTCCAATGTAATAATAAAGCGATGACGATAAGCGCCCGCATAATACATAGTACGAATGATGCGCGCCGGAAATCCGCATCCTACAAGTATTCATGTGGGAAGTGGAGACGTCAGGTTTCATAGCGGAAGCGGTGAGGCCTCCAATTGACTCTTCTGTTCGCTATATCAAGTCAAACAGGCTTGGACGCCGACCATTCGCCCAAGCAGAGTCCGACACAACACTCTTGGGTCTGTTGATCCGTTGTGCGGTGAGGCCGGAGAGACAGTCTAGACAGGAAACTATTTGCAATGCGACGGCCTTTGTCCCTTGCGGTGTGTTTGAGACAACGGAAAGGGAAACAGAGTGTGGGACAGACCCCTCCCTCCTCCCTCCTCCCATTTCCAATGTCGCGGACGGAAGGGTACCAGCGTGCATTGTCTAGTGTGGCCACACGACGTGATTAACTTCATCGAAACCAGTCATTGTCTGTGCGCTTCGTCGCGTGGCAGCGACATTATCAGCGCGACGCCGATTAACCGCGATATCTACGGAGTACTTGAAAGTGTATGTACGCGGCGAGATTAGTGATTAGTGACAACATAGATAGGGGAGTATCATGATCAAAAGTGCAACAAAACGGCTGACACTGTACAACGTCATTGGATGGCGGAACTGAGTGGGAGAGGAATCGTCTTGCCTTTCATTTTGCACCGAGTTTCAACGCGTCCATGTCCCTCGTAGATACCTCGTCCAACATCTCTAAACATTGGTCTCGGTGTAGATCGCCCGTCGCTAGCCGACCGGATCGTATATGCGTGGTGCTGGCAGTCACTTTCGAGCAGTGCCAATTTTCTACCAGCCTCGTATGATGCTCCTTTCACTTGAAAAAGTGAGCCCGGCACCGTGTTTACTGGTTTACTACTCCTGTCGTTGCAAATTCTTCATGACTGCCGGGGCTGTTCGGCTTGAATGACTGTTTCCCACGGTATCCCGGGTTATACCGTCTCTTCAAATCCCCTCCTGATCATCTCTCGCCCAGAGCTTCACCGTTCGATCCTTACCACCGCTGACAATCCAGCTCGCGTCATTGGTTACATCGGTACTGAGCACAGCTTGAGAATGTCCCTGAAGCACTTTGCAATGAGCCCAGTCGTCCGCAGAGAAGACTTGGATGTTCTTGTCGAAACCGGATGAGATGACCAAGGTTGATGCTTTCTTGGGCAGGGGCTCCCCTTTCTCATTTTCCGGCAATGGCACACCGCTCGCGGGGCCATCGGTACCCTTGAACCAGCGTAGGTCGGTGACGCCTCCAGTATTTGAGGCGATGGAATTTGTTTCTCGCATTGCGCGCACGTCCCAGCATTTCATGAAGCCGTCGCCCGAGCCCGTGAGTAGGCGGTGCCCGTCAGTGCTCCAATCTATGCCGTATATAGGTTTGATGTGGCTCTCTAATAGAAAAATCACACGTCCGCTGCGAAGATCCCAGACTCGGCCGATGCTGTCCAATCCACCACTTGCTAGAAGAGAGCCGTCGTCGTTGAAGCCGACAGAGTAGACTTCTTTCGCATGGCCTTCCTGAAGAAGCAACTCCTGACCGGTGTTGACATCCCAAAGACGCCAGGTAGTGTCTTCGGATGCAGATGCAAGATAGCGACCGGATGGGTGGAATGCGACTCGGCAAACTCGTTCGGTGTGTCCTTCTAGAGTGCGCAGCGGCTTGTCGCCGTCGAGAGACCATAGCTGTACCTTTCCCCCTCCCCCTCCACTTGCGAGATTGATGCTAGATGATGATACCGTCGTCCCGGGCAGAGTAGCACCAGGGAACCAATCGATCCCAGTCGTACGTTCGGCGTGAGCTCCTCTATACGCCCTCTTTTGCTGGAGGCTTGGCACTTCAAGCAGCTTGACCTGACCGCCAAAGTTTCCATATGCGACGTACTGGCCATTCGGCGAGAATCGAACGATACTGACCGGACGATCAGCAGTCTGGGATCCGTACAGATCGAAGCCTTTGAGTTGGTCTTTGATGCGATTGCGGAACTCAATATGCGTTTTGAGCGGTATCGTGGCTTCACGACGCTGATATGCAACACGTTCTTTTGCGCGTGGTAGGGAGTATTTCGCGATATCTTTTCGAGCCTCTAGCAGCGCTGCCGTGCCTGGGATATAGAACTCTTCCTCCCCATCTCCAGCGGGCTCTCCCGCCTCTTGCATTTGTATGTCGACATCTTCAGCGCCCCCCTCCTTCTCCTCGAACAAAAGAGCTCGCAACCGATCGCGACGTTCAGAAGGCCCTTCACCGAACAGGGTGATGGGCTCGCCGCGTGCGCGTAGCTGGGCTTTGATGTCACGTTCAGCCGTCGGCACCAGGATCTGAGCAGCGCGTCGTTTTTTATCGAACTGCGAGAGCACCTCGGAAGCTTTTTCGTTGGCCTGCCCGGGGATGCTCGAGGGCATGTAGTAGTCACGGTCGAGGGGCACGTTGGCCAAATCAACTCCGTCCATGGCCTCGTCGCCATCTTCTTCCACATATGCCTGCCGCGACGGGTGCATGCTCATCTTGCCGGTTGCCGGTTGCCGCTCGCAGTACGGGGAGGCGAGTGAAGTTGACGTGGCGGCCTGGAGCTGGAGGTAGTTCAGATCCAAAAGATGTCTGGTCGGACCGCTGTTTTTCCGATAAGGCTGTTCCTGTTCCTGTTTCCGGTTCCGAAGTTTTGGGGCGGGCGATAGCGGTCACGTGCACATCTTACTGCATATGTATGAAATCCACAGGTTGCATGTCGGCAAGCTTGCTGCACAGAATGGCCAGATAACAATCAAAGCCCTCAAGCAATCAAAAGCGTGGCAATCCCTCAGTCGGTTTGCCTGATCCACAATCAACCCTACCAGGTACAGCAAAGCATGCTCAGTATCTTCGCCCTCGTCATCGTAAGTGATTACAATCTATACACATTCCTCCAACGCGGTCCACAAAGTAGCCACATCGGCATGACGCCATGGCCCGTCTCTCGTATGCCACCAGCTATGTGCCCCTTTGCTCGAACATGGCTTTCTTTGCTTCCTGTAGCCCGGCATACATAGCACATGGTTCAGTTGTTGCTTGCTTGTTTGCTGCTTGGTGGCAGGCTTATTTCAGTGCGGCGTACTCCGTAGAGCTGCATAGTACCGAAGATCCATCAGTCCTACGCCTAGTTCAAAATTTCCCCGTGCTTTTCCTACACCCACCGCAAAGATACTTTTGCTTCCACGCATTCGTAGCGCGCAATGTTACCGGCATCTGAATACTGATTCATCTCTCTCGTAGGCTTGGGCTTGGGCCATGACTTCAGCCATCGCCAGCGCCGTTCGGTATCCAAATCGCGCCACTTCACAAGCTACATCAGCGCGTCTCCTCTTGCTCACCCTCTCCACGTCGTCCTTTCTTGCGCCCGCACCTGCGCATGCCCTTCGAGCATCCCGAGCGAATTCCTCTCCGACCTTTTCCCTATATGCGCCGCAGACCTGTCCCTTGAACAGGGATACGAGCCCGGCTACCGTCGGGCTTCGCTCCTTTCACTCCTCGTCTCATAGATGGGACCCATCGCCGCAGTTCACATACCACGTTGCTGCATCCTACTCGGCCAAAAACCACAGATTCAACGCCAAAGGCAACCTGTACACCCACGACGTGTTCGATTCCAGCGAGAGTAGTCCACGCGACCTGAGCGAATGCAAGAACGCTATAGATAAGCGGGAAAGGGCCAAGAGTGGGCAGGATGCGTTCTTCTACAGCCAAGTCGGTACCACAAAAACCACAGCATTTGGCGTCGCCGACGGGGTAGGCGGCTGGATTGAATCTGGAATCGATCCCGCCGACTTCTCCCACGGCCTGTGCGAGTACATGGCTTGCGCGGCCCGAGCATGGCCGCGTCATTCCAACACGACCTCATTGCATCCCAGAAATCTCCTCCAAGCCGGGTATGACGAAGTCATTGAAGACGATAGCATTGTCGGGGGAGGCAGCACGGCATGCCTGGCCGTCGCAGAAGCCGACGGTAACGTCGAAGTAGCAAACCTCGGCGACTCTGGCTTCATGCATCTCGGCTTGAACGCAGTACGACACTTTACGCAACCGCAGACGCACGCCTTCAACACGCCGTTTCAGCTCTCCAAGACCCCCCGGCGCATGCTCGTCCAGATGGCCGTCTTCGGCGGTCCCAGCACCCTGTCCGACCTTCCCAAAGTGTCGAGTGTAACCCATCACCGAGTACGCCACGGCGATGTCCTCGTCTTCGCCACCGACGGCGTCTGGGACAATCTCAGTCCGCAGGATGTTCTAGGCATTGTGAGCCGAAACATGGTGCAAGAAGGTGCGTGGGTGGACAAAGATGGTGCCATGGAAGTGAACCCTGATCTGCGCAAACTGGCACAAGCCGACGCCAAAGGCAAAGCTGATGCAGAGTCGCTGCAAGCCAGGGTCGCCATTGCCATCGCAAAGGAGGCAAAAGAGACGAGTCTGAACACTCGCAGGGATGGTCCCTTCGCAAAAGAGGTGCAGAAGTTCTACCCTGGCGAGAACTGGCATGGCGGGAAGCCGGATGATATCGCTGCCGTGGTGGCCATCGTGGCTGAGGAGCCGCCGTCTGTGTAGGAATGCCCTGCTTTGGTTTCTCTTGTCTTGTAGACTTGCATGGTTGGGTGTTGGCGGAGTTTTTGTCTGCTTTTTACGTTCTTGTATGCATAAGACTTTTCAAGGGTGGTAGCCATGGACATTTGTATTTTATTCTCAATATTACGCGGTACCTACACATGTATTCTTTTCCCTCGGGATCTTGTTCGAATAGAGAGTGATGCTTTTCTGCTGCTGCTGCTGCTGCCGGGGGTGTTGCGTTTTTGTGATGTCCTTTTGCTTATAATTCCCGTGTTATAGATAAATTGGAAAGCCATAGTTTGTATCACTGAGTAGATTCTTCGCTTTCCTTTACTATATTTCTTTCTATTGAATATGCTCAAGGTCTACCCCTACAGTGTAAAACTTGTGCTGGGTGAATGATGTATGTATGAACTGAATTGACATACAGCCCAAAGTACGTATCAATCAACATATGAACCAAGCAAATGTAGAGTTGTCTCAAACTATTATGCAACAGTGAAAGATGCTTTTCAATTCAATTATTAAAGTTGGCATCTTTTTCGACTTTCAAGTTGTCTGGAGAGGTTGCAAGGTGCTCTTTCTGGCGATTGTTTACAGGCGGTTGCCCCTCGCGACGAACAGAGACACGCTCGGACGCACGATCTACGCGCACACCAGCACCGAGTCTCTCCAACTCGCCTGTCGCATCTCTACGACGAACAACGGCCGCGCTCTATGCATGCTTCACTAACACTACAGTCGACATTCGCTATCTGTCCACTTCTACCGCGCGACCATAGATAGCCCCGGACTACGCTGCGACGCGCCGTTCGCATTGGATTTTCCCTTCATCACCACCACTACCACGACTGTCACCCGTAATGGCGACCGCTTCCCCTACGCCATTGGGCTCCTATAGCAGCTTGGGACGCATGCGATCGCAATCGTCCATAAGGCCGCGGAGAGACTCCCCACTGAGCGTGCTCGGCCAGAGCCAAGGCTTCTCCGCAGACGCACCGATGATGCAAAAAATCGACATTGGGGACAGCTCCGATGACGAGATCCCGCAACCCATGAAGCTGAGCGCTTTGACGACTGCGCTCCTGGCCCAAAATGAGCTCGATTCACCGGAAAAGGCGGACAAAGCGACGCGGCGGCCCAAGTTGAAGATCTCGAGGAGCGGAGGGTCCGGCGCAAATACGCCCATGCAGGACACTGTCACGCCTGCACCCAGCCTGCGCGTAAAACGAGTTCCGCTACGAGGCGCCCCCATGAGGAGGTTCCGGAGAACGCCGCAGAGTGGAGATGAGCACAACATCAACCTGCCTTCGCAGGACCAGGAGAATCTGCCCATGTCGGCCGTCAAGGTGGATTCAATGAACGCCGCCGATTCTATCATGAAGATCCAGATGCAGGACTCCGTTATGAAAACCGCAGATCACGATACACGGCCTCCACCGGCACATCAGTCGCCCATATATGCACAGAGGCAGCAAGAGAAGCCTGCGCCGCTACAACCCCTAAGCGCAAATACACCACGAAGACCCGCACCGCCCCCTCCACCGAAAATGTCTGTTTTGGAGACGGCCACTGCTGCTGCCGGCGCGGCGACTACGAAGACAAGAGAAAGAAGAAAAAGGAGTACGCTGGCCGTAAATGGAAAGCATTACCAGCAAATGGACCGAATAGGAAGAGGGGGCAGCTCTGCCGTGTATCGTGTCATGGCGGAGAACTACAAGCTGCTGGCTTTAAAGAGAGTAAAGCTGGAGGATGCTGACGAAGCAGCGGTGCGAGGTTTCAAGGGCGAAATTGATCTGTTGAACAAGCTCAAAAATGTGGAAAGGGTAGTCCGATTGTATGACTGGGAGGTCGATGAGGGACGGCAAATCTTGAGTGTGGTATGTATCTCCGATCCACATTCAGTGTGGGGTTCAGCGTTTAGTTAGGGCATTTTTAGGAAGATCCTTTGCTGACACTCTCCAGCTTATGGAGCTCGGCGAGAGTGACCTGGCTCGTATTATTCGAATAAAGCTTGATCAGGCCGATGCTAAACTCGATATGAGCTTTACACGCTACTACTGGAAAGAGATGCTGGAGTGTGTCGGCGCAGTCCACGACCACGATATAGTCCACTCAGACCTCAAGCCCGCCAATTTCGTCCTTGTTCAAGGCCGTCTAAAGCTTATCGACTTCGGCATCGCTAACGCCATTGAAGTCGACCACACCGTCAACGTACATCGTGACTCCCACATCGGCACGCCAAACTACATGTCTCCCGAAAGCCTCGAGGACTGTGCTGGTGGTTCAAGAGGCCAGCTTTCCAACGGCAATGACGTCAAGGACATGAAGCTCGGAAAATCCAGTGACGTATGGAGCCTGGGGTGCATCTTGTACCAAATGGTATACAGCCGCCCACCCTTCGCCCACATTCCAAATCAAATGTCCCGCGTCTTGGCCATCATCAACAGAAAATACGATATCGACTACCCAGATTTCGGCGTCGGCGGTGTTCGTGTTCCGCCTGGACTGAAGAAAACAATGCGCCGCTGCCTCGACCGTGGAGCAGCGAATCGCCCTACCGTACCCGAATTGCTCGAAGACAACGACCCGTTCATCTACCCCGATGCTAGCGAGGACCTACCGATCTCACTGGAACTTCTAGGCCAAGTAATCAACAAAGTAGCCATTCGGTTTAGAGATCCGAACAAGCCGGCACCGACGGACGAGGAAATCGCACAGTACCCTGCGAGTTTCTACGCAAAGATTGCACAGTTATTGGAGAGTCCTTCGCCTTGAGTTACATACTTTTGCATCTCTCGCTTGAGCATCCTCAATGGCGTTCATTGCCCTTTTTCTTTTCTCCCCTGTCATTGGGCCGTCTGTTTTGGGTAGCATGTTCAATCCAGGGGCTTCTTCATTACGGTCGCCAGCTATACGACATTCGGCGTTTTTCACATCTGGTGCGGGTAAAATGATTATTTTAATGACTTGGCGTTAGTGCTTTTCATTTGGCTTTTTGGTTTCTTGCTTTTCTTTAGTTTTCCCTTTGTTTATATTTCGGTTTGTGCTTTGGCTGGGGGTTTTCTTTTGTTTGTTTGGGTGTATATACGTATATACCTCTGAGCGTTGAAGCGGCCTTTGTACGTATTCTTTGGGTTGCATGGGGCGGAGGTAGGGTTTGGTGGGGAGTCCCTGGATGTCCTTCTGGGTTGGTGTGGATTGTACATATGTGTAGTAGGTTAGACTGTATGGGCATGTTGAAAGAGAGAGTGAGAGAGAGACAAAGGATTTGGCAGAGAGATCAGTGGAAGAGGGTGAGACCTTGGAATGAAAAGATTATTATTCTGTTCATTGGATGGATGGCTTGTGTGTGTTGTGTGTCGTGCCATGTGACATGGTGCGATACGATGCCAAATAGCGAGAACCAAGGAAGTGGTGCAATGCTTGATGTTGTGTAGACGGGTTAAGTAGGAGTAAAACTAGGAGTACAACCACTCTACGTGCTCGTTGCCACGATAGGTTCTCGAGATAGGAGATGGCTTTATGCTGGTATGGAAGGGTTGTCGTTTGGCATTGTGTGCTTCTTTTCTTCATTGAGAGGGTGGTGGTGGAGGATGTGGTTGTGAGAGTGGGATGGGGGAGTCAAAGAAATATGTAGAGATATTCAAATTAGGGTTACTCATTTGGCAACACTCTTGTCTCGGACTCTCAGAGAAAGTAGTTGCCTACCCCGTACCTGCCAAATACGATCTAAACATCTCTAAAATAAGACACTGGTTCCTTTCCCTCCTCCATCGACACCCCATCCGACGCCTCATCCCCGACAAACACGGATCCAATAACCCCGTCCTCCCATCTCTTCCTCTCCTCCCTGATGAAACAACACCTATCAATTTTCTCGATAAGATCTCCATAGTCCTCAACTAGTTTTCTAACATGCAAATCTGCGAACCCTAGTAAAGCGTCAAGTTCCTCCATTACGCTCGGGAGCTTCTCAGGCGGAACATTGGCCCTGGAAGCTTTTTCGTGGGCACGTGTGCAATTCGAATTTGCGGTGGTATCGAAGATAGCTGTAGACGCACGTGATGATAATGGAGGAGAAGGTGAAAGGGAAGGAGATACGTAGAATTCAGCTGTATGAGGATCGTAATGGGTAACTGGTTTTTGCCGTCGTGAAGGCTTAGAGAAGGAAAGATAGTTGCCTATACGTGCAAGAGAATCCCGACGCGAGATATGAGAACGAATACCTGCCAGTGAAAGCTTATGAGAAAGAGTCTTCAATGTCAGCTTTCCATTCACCTTTGAATTGTGGATTTAGCTCACTGTTTTCAAAGTCCGACTCTTCGGTGTAATACTTCCCTTTCTGCTCAAACCGGCCTTGATTACATCCCCTAGCGGCAACCCTTCCGCTCTCGTCTTTTCTCTCTGCAGCTGCCGCTGTTCGAAATCCCAAATCATACCTAGCAGGGCGTTGTCGCGTTCGAATGCGCTCTTGAGTCGTTCTTTACTGAAGGTCAAGGCGTCCCATAGATATGCATTTTCCTGTGTTATGATATCGTTTCTTCCTTCGAAGATTTCGATTCCTTGTGCGAGGTCTTTGTTTTGTTGCATCAGAAGGGCGTTGGAATTCTCGAGTTGTTGGATATGTTTCTCACATTTATCCAAGTGTTCTAGATGGGCTTGTAGATGCGATTTGTACCATTCTTTTTTCTCGACTAGGCGGTTGACTATTCCATGGATTGAGTCTAAGGATAATGGTTGAGATGGTATGGGCGATTCTGTATATTCCCGTCGTACATTGTGGTGGATGGCTGGCGAAGAACAGGACAAGGAGTGGAGACTATTGTTGTTTGTTTTACTCAGACTAGGAGTATGAGCGGCAGAATTAGTTTTTGATGTGTTGTCGGATGAAGAATCTGGGCAGGATTTGAGATCCATGATAGTTGAAGGAGAGTGGTGACTTGCAGCTACACCATTGACAAGCTTCTCTTGCTTCAAATTCTGCTCCGGCACGGTACTCGGAGAGGATATATGTGGAGAACCTGATGGAGTCTCGCCGTCACCACCTCTTAGAAACCCATCAGCTATCCACTTGTCGTGCCAATATGCTGCCTTTACCGGATACGAAAAGTTCGGCACGAGGCCAACGTTACTTGCATCAATTTTTTCTTTCTTCATGGTTTCACCCATAGCTTTACTTCGTCTTGCTCGATTACGCAATACGTTCACCGCCCATGAATCCACCGTTTCATCGTTGATGATCAAGTTGAGCTTTTTGTTCCACTCTAGGCTATCGTTTGACATCTTCGAAGAAGGCGAGCTACCGTATGGAATTGGGAAAGGAGGCAAGACAGAAGACGTGGGGCCGGTGGCTATAGAATAGTCTTTGTACTGAGGATGTAGTTGGGTTTTGCTATGGTATTTGAGCCAGAGAGGTGAGCTTGGTGGAGATGATGTGGATGGCGAGGGTCGCGGGAGCGGTGGGAGCGGTCGATATTGTGACTGCGATGCTGAAGTTGGCGAAGTAGAAGCGTAATTCCTATGGGGGATAATTATCTGACGACGGTGACCGGGAGAGCCGTATATGAGGACTGTTTCGTTTGTCGGGAGAAGTTCCGTCGAGTTAAAAGTGGCCGAGCTTGCCGTACGCATGGAACGAGAGCAAGATACGAAGGTAGCGTTCCCATAACTTCGACTCTCATCTTCATCGTTATGCTTTGGCGTTGAAATTCGTTTGGGTGTAGTATCGAAGAGGTCACAATTGGACTCGCTCTCCTGAGCATCATCCTGAGCCTCATCCTCTCGTTCCTCTACACGTAGCGACTTCCAACCAACACCAGGCGAGTCAAATTGCCGGAGCAAATGACTTTCATACCCCGAGTCCAAGCTCACCGGTGAATCTCTTCTTAAGACCTCCGACCCCATAATTCTATCAATAGGGTAACTTGCTCGTCTCGCGGTCCGTCTCTCCACAAACTCATCCTGCATCTCAGACTCTTCTAGTGACTCTTCAGCCTTTTCCTTCCCCTTTGAGCTCTTCTGCTCAAAATTCCCACTGTTTACTGTATTACTCTCCACACTCTCCCCACTTTCCGGATTCTGTCCGCGGCTCAAGACATCGTACCCACCATATCCTCTCGATCCTCTCGCAACACTGCCAGATCCTACACTACCATAAGTATCCTGCACCAAAACACTGTTCCAGTAAGCACCATCTCTCATGATCTTCCACGAGCTCCCCAGTCCCCGATCGAGAAGAACAGGAAGATGATTACCACAGCGCTGGCGATGTCTTGCATCCCACTCATCCTTCCTATGTCCTTCCTGACTCTCAGCTCTTTCTTGAGCTTCAGCGTCCGCCTTCTTTCGGAGAGCTTGTTCGTCTGCGTCTCTTGATGTCTGGCGTTTGGATATGTTAAAGGGGTGTTTTAGAAAGTCCATAGGCGCCATAGTGGGAGGGAGATGACGCGATGTGTATAGTAGGAAGACTTGATAATGGGGACTAATGGAACGTCTCACCCATGAGTTTGGGAGAAGTTATAGAACTTTGGAGAGATCTGGTGTGAAGTTTGGTGACGAGACGTGCGGGTTGCTTCACTTCGTTTGTTGTGCGGTGCGCTGTCTAGCTTGTGATTCTAACCAGTTGCCCAAACCTCATGCTGCCAAAGGCAAAAAATGATGACAGGACCACACTTCAATACGCTGGTTAGTCCAACGATCCTTTTCATTCGTTCACCATCACTGTGATATGCGCAAAGAGAGGATTCTGATGCAGAGGGATATTTTTAATTCTACAGAACCATCGCCCCAACTACCTGATGTAGTGGTGAACACCGCCTTGATAGAGCCTATTGAAACGCCCCGTCGCTTGAGTAAAGAGAAAGAAATACAAATCGTCTTCCCTGGGCACCGTAGCTATGCAGTCAAACTATGCACAATCAACGCCCGACCTATGAGGTATGCCATGTATCGGATCCGATAAAACTCCCAAAGCAGACCGATCCAACGAACTTGCACAGATGTTACCACGAATGCCACCCACGCCGTTTGTCTATGTGTTTATGACAGTTGTTCCAATGTGTATGTTCAGTACAAAGATCGTTTCTTACCCGCAGCTGACTTGCTTAATGCTGCCAATTTCCTCTTCCGTTCCTCTTTTTCACGCTTCAACCTGTTCTCCTCGGCAAGAGCCTCTGCGTCCTCTTTCTTGGCCACTTTGAGCGACGCGGCTTCCTCATTCTCCAGATCCCAGAACGTGCCGCCTTCCATATCATCAGAGCCAGAATCGTAGTCTTGCTCGTTGTCCTCTTCGTTCTCTTCATCAAGCTCGTCCTCATCTTCGTCTTCGGACCAGCGGGCGTATTCGTTACGGAACTTCGGCTTCGGCTTCGCAGCTGATACCGCATGTCTCCCAGCAGGCCCTACAGTACTCGCTGGTCTGGCAGTTCCCTTGTAGGCGAGGGGTACGGCTTTCTTAGCAGGTGCGGGCGCTGAACCTGGACGGGCAGTTCCTTGGTAACCGGTGGCAGCGGGCTTGCGCACGTCTTTTCCACCGTCAAGTTTGCCATTTGCAGTCTTGACGGGAGGACCAACGGCGGGCTTTTTTCCTTTGGCTAACGCCTTCGCTTCCAAACGCTCCTTTTTGGTTAGTATTTTGGTGGGTTCGTGTTTAATAGGCGGCGCAACAGGCTTTGTCTGGTCCTTCTCTTTTGCTTTTGCAAGCATAGCCATGTAACCACCAGTCTTCTTCAAGGGAGCCGAAGCTGCTGAATTCGGGCTATTCACACCGACTCTTGAGGCGACTGGTTTCGGTGCGGGGGCTACAGGCTTGGAAGCTGTGGTAGGAGTGACGGTCTGTGAGCTAGGCTTCTTGGCTGGTATAGTTGCTGACTTTGAAACCCCAAGTCCAGCGGTTCCTCGATATGGCATGGTGGTCGTTGATACAGAAAAACTCGGTTTCGCGGTCGCGGGTGCCGAGATATGTCGGGCTGCACCGTTGGGCTGCCTAGGAGGGGCCGGCGCATCTTTGCGCTGCGTTTTGATCGTCGCATTCTCGATAGTACCCGAGGCCTTGCGTTTGAGGCCCTGCTGTTCCGATGCGCCGTTTGCTGGTGTCGTCGATCGTGGGGGTGGCCTTGGGGTAGGCTTAGGCGATCCCGACACCACTCTCGGAACCACAGAAGGCGCCGGAGTTGGCTTGGACGCGGGCTGGTCGATTTGGGAGATGAGATCCTTGAAAAGCTGCGGGTGTCAGCCAAAACATGCCAAAGTCTGGGATGGGAGACTTACGCTCATGGGAGGCAATAGATAACGATTAACTCAGGACTACTGGTCTCGTGGCCGTTCAGGCCGATCTTGCATGCTTCAGGGCTGTGGATGTGGAGGGGGAATCGAGGAGAAAGTGAGAAGTAAAGGTGGGAGCGGAGGCTGCGACGGCCTTTATATAGATAGGGGACACGCAGACGACACACAACCTGGGCAGTGTGAAGGGACCGACAGGCTTTGAGGCGCTCTTGTAAAAGGGCCATCGGGTCGGCGTCGGCCCGCGCGCTGAGATGCTTATGTCATCCCGATCTCGCTAGTGACGCCCCACCACACACAATTTCGCGCTTCGCGCTTCGAACTACTTCGAACTTTCCCTATCCGCAACCACGACGAGAACTTGAAGCCTCAGTCTCCGTTCAAACGGTATGTGCATATAACCCTATGTGTTAGGATCTTTTGCGCTAACAGTGCAGGTTAAATCGATTGTGCTCCTGTTCCATTCCCCACGATCTCGCCAACACATCCAAAATGAAGTACCTTGCTGCCTACCTCCTCCTCGGCCTCGGCGGAAACACCTCCCCGAGCGCCAAAGACATTAAGGTTAGAAGAATGCTTTGAAATAGGCCAAATGGAAGCTCATGAATGTAATAGAGTGTCCTTGAATCCGTCGGCATCGACGCTGAACAGGAGCGCCTCGACAAGCTCCTCTCTGAGCTCAAGGACAAGGACATCAACGAGGTACGATGTTTTGCGACATGGAGCAACGAAATTTTCCAACTAACATCTTGCAGCTGATCTCTGAGGGATCTTCCAAGCTCGCCTCCGTACCGTCCGGCGGTGGTGGTGGCGCTGCTGCTGCTGGTGGCGCCGCTGCTGGCGGTGCTGCTGAGGAGACCAAGGCTGAGGAGAAGGAGGAGGAGAAGGAGGAGTCTGACGACGACATGGGCTTCGGTCTGTTCGACTAAGCGCTTCGCCAAACTTCATTCGCCAACGAGAAACGACCCCGTCACCTCTACATTTACGAGAATCAGTCGGCATGGAATAGGAATGGGAATTTGGGCGGTGTTGAGCGTGCTGTCAAAGGACATAGGAGTTCGTTGCGGCAGGCGCAAATACTGCTGTTAGAGTACCTTCAATGAAGTCATGCACCCCCATCAATTTTACAATTAACTCGAATAATTGATTTAAACCGTGAATTGTCTTGCTGTTTATGCACAACCGCTTTCGATCATACTACGCAAGCACAAAGCGATAGATTCATCATGTCTTGTACTTTGTTTATCGTTCCACCTTACGTCTGCACACCCTTTCATCGGAAACGACATACAATATGCTAGCCGGGATATTGTATGCCAAGCCGCTAGTGTCACGTGATCATGTTAACCGAAGTGCCGCACTGCGAAATTGAGGAAACCACTACTATCGTCAACGACTCCATCACCTCGACCTCAACAACCCCGCGCCCTCGAAGTCTCCCGCCCAGCACTTCGATAATACGCAACCATGGCTGACGAGAACTACGTATGTAATGAATAAAAAAACACTAACAACGCGCGTACTAACAGCGACACAGAATGCCGAGGAGGCTGCCGGTACGCTCCATTCCCTTTGTAAACACTTTCGCGATCTTTCGAACTATACCCGCACTGCGCATCACCGAAGAGAAAAATTGGGAGTCGTTGGCGCAGTTGGCTGGATTTGAAAACCATGGGACCTGACGAGGCGGATGGCTGACAGTTCATAGAGCTCAAGAAGAAGAGAGCCTTCCGCAAGTTTTCCTACCGTGGAGTCGACCTTGACCAGTACGTTCTCCGATGCTGCGCCCTTTCGCTTTCGGCGGACAAACTTGGAATGGAATAGATCATGGTATTGACGCAGTCAGGCTCCTCGACCTTTCCTCTGAGGAACTCCGCGATCTTGTCCACGCCCGTGCCCGCCGTAGGTTCAACCGTGGTCTTAAGCGCAAGCCCATGGGCCTCATCAAGAAGCTCCGAAAGGCCAAGCAGGAGGCGAAGCCCAACGAGAAGCCCGACCTTGTAAAGACGCACCTCCGTGACATGATTGTCGTGCCCGAGATGATTGGCAGCGTCATTGGCATCTACTCCGGAAAGGAGTTCAACCAGGTCGAGATCAAGCCCGAGATGGTTGGTCACTACCTTGCCGAGTTCTCCATCTCATAGTACGTCCTACACATTTTATACGCATGGGTGATCGGAACGAAGGCTAACAAACCTACAGCAAGCCCGTCAAGCACGGAAGGCCGGGTATCGGTGCCACCCACTCTTCCCGTTTCATTCCTCTCAAGTAATTGGTCTGGGTCCTCGGTTGCATGGGTTCTTTCGTGGGGCGGAGAAAATGTACTTCATGACCTACAACGAATATAGGTGTTAGGTGCATGCATTGACTGCGCTTTCGCATGACGTGAAGCAAATGGTATTCACGGCGGGCGTGGGGGCGATGTAGCAACAACTACATAAGAAATGATTCCTCCCACAGTGCGCAGTTTTCGGTTTTGGTAGCGTGGAGCAGTGCGTGTATGACGCATCATGTGAGGGAACGACTATAGGCTGCATCTCAAGCTACAGGTACTCGTCCAGAACGAAGGGTTTCAATCGCAGCCAGGACATATCGAATAATCGCTCGTATCAAGTACACTATAGTACAATATGCCATGACACGAACCCCATCGAAAGCATCACCATCACTCTCACTCATTTACACATATTGCACATACAGCACATCTAGCACATCCAGCACATACAAACACCTCATCACAGCGCCAACGCCAACGCCACCCCCAACACAAACAAGGACCAATTAACGTTTTCTTCCAAACTATACAAACTACGATGTAATAGATGGGTATAGAAATACATGTGAAAAGAGAAGGGGTCTGTATCTAGGACAGAGAGGAGCACGGTCAGCGTCCCACGCGGAACTCGGCTTTGCCGAATTTATGGAGGGCTTGGAGGAAGACTTGATAGTTTACCCCTCGGTTGTCGGGGAGGTGGCTGTTAGAGGGAGGTGGAAGGTTAGCGTAGGGCTTTTTACTTGAGGGGGTTGAGCTATGTCTTGAGGTTTTTTATTTTGGGATAGGTGGATGTGAGGTATCTGGGTAGGGATGAATAGACAGAGGGAGGGAATGAACTCACAATATCTCCGTCAATCTCAACTGCCAGGGCGGATACCCCTTCAACACCACCGTCGGGCTGAACAGCACCAGCAAATCAGGCTCCGTGCTAATGTGGTGATTAAGCTGATCATCGATCAAGCTCGAGTCGACATGTTCGACCCTCAGGCCTTCCTTTTGCGCCATATCGGTCAGAGTGC
Organism: Helminthosporium solani; assembly: GCA_022560085.1. Taxonomy (NCBI): domain Eukaryota; kingdom Fungi; phylum Ascomycota; class Dothideomycetes; order Pleosporales; family Massarinaceae; genus Helminthosporium; species Helminthosporium solani. The sequence goes on from JAFISD010000120.1 coordinate 65,598, forward strand.
GTGTCAGGTCGACGATTGTGGCGCGGCCATCGAGCTCCGAGAGGAGGAGCACGGTGAGGTGTGGACGGGAGGTTGTTGCGCCGTTTTCGGTGGGCTCGCTGGTGGGGGTCGTGGGCGGGGTGTAGGAGTTCATGTGCGGGGCTTTGACGGTTACGGTGGGGCGGCGGCGGGTGCCGAAGTAGGTTTGGAGGGTGGATTGGATGGCGTCGCCGGTATGGGAATGGTAGTTCTTAAGGATGCCTGGGGGTGTGAGAGGGGGGTAGGATGTGGGTGTGAGAAGAGGCGGTGGGAAAGTGTGTTGTGATAGCATACGCATGGTGGATATCTTTGGGGGGGGGGGGGTAAATGGGCATCATACCAGTTCTCTCGTATACGCTCAACATTGGGATACCTGCTGACGCTGTCCATGCCGCGATTTCGCACACGTCGTTGATCAGCCCTTCTAACCCTGCTGTCCCTTGGTCTTCGTCACTCTCGTTATAGTCCAGAACTACGCTGAGGTGCTTCGGTAGTTGTTCCACGTTCTTGACATCGCTGACGATCCACTCGGGCGTGTGGTGATGGTGTCGCATCACGGCACGTACCTTGTACCAGAAGAGACGCCATGCCCGTCGGAAACGGAAGAAGACGCTGAAGAGGAGAGAGATGATCTGGTAGATGAGGAAGTGGAGGAAGGTGCGGACGCGACCTGTTTTAGGCTTCGGGTTGTATTTGGATCGGGTGGAGGGGTGAAGACGGTGGGCTTTTGTGGAAGGTGTTCGCGAGGGTGTGTTCGAGGACGTGGGAGTGGAGGAGCCAGATGCGGGTTCGGGGGGGAGGTGAGGCTTTAGGAGGGCTTCGCGCTCGCTGGCGCTGAGTTGTTTGCCATTAAGGGTGCCACGACGGAAGGCCATTTCTTCCTTGGCTGTTACGCCTGTGGAGGCCATGCTGGGTGGTGTGTATGGATGTTTCCGTATTTTTCCTCTCAATGTGCCAATCAATGCCAATTCGAACAGGACGACTAGCAGATATCTCTTAGGGTGAATAAAATAGAGGGACTACTGTTCAAATGTTGTATTTCCTCTTGGGGGCTCCTGTTGTCATATATCGTGAGGGTTGGCGACGAAGGTTTGTGAGGCTGGCGGTGCGTGTGGCGCTTGTAAGTACCGTCCTTGCCGTTGCCAAGCGCCTTCAGCGACTTGCTCAGCCATGCGGCGGAGGGGCGATTGCGCGTTGGAGACGCAACTGATGATGTGTTAAGTACCCAGTCCATGTGTGAAGATTGGCGGGTTCATGCTTGTGTGTGTATGTACGCATGTATCCTTGAGCCTGAGGATAGATGGGGACGCGCACCCGGACGTGGGGGGACGCCACAAGCCACATAGATAGATAGATGCTTGCATTAAATACGTAGATAGTTTATTACTTCGTACATGGTCACATACTTCTAGTTATTGCTTTCCACGCTGCGAACCTCCACCTCCCCCGAGTCTCCGCAGTGTCCGCCTCCGCCTCCGCCTCCGTCTTCGTCTCCCTATACACGCTACATGTACTCAACTGTAGACCTGTAGCTTCAATACCATACACTGCCTGGTTCCGCCCACGTATCTGCACTTGGCGGCTATGCGCCCTCGATAGTTAACTCCACAATGTCTCGTCCCCGTGCGGACTCGACGTCCCTGCTCTCGGTCTCAACCTCACGCGCCGTGTCTGGTCGCGGCTTCACATTCTCGCTTGATGACTTCTCTGTATGACTTGACCTGCGTGCTCCCGTGCATCCTCGTTGCTCACCCTGTATAGAACAAAGGCTTCATTGTCAAGGACTTCATCGAGAATCTTTCTGACAGTGCGATACCTCCCTCCCGCACCTCTGGTACGGCCAGTGCCCAGCGACAATTCGACCCAAAGCCCCTTATCCGCTCCTTTGAACATGCTTTGAACCGCCTGAATGTGCTCTCGGACGAGCTCGAGGAGCGCGAAACCGACCTCTCTGCAACCGTGCGACGGGCCGAAGCCCAGCACAACCAGAACGTGAATTCGTTTGGGCGCAAGCTAGATCAGGCAATTGACCGGTTTAAGACGCTGGACAGCTCGCTGAATGGCGGCAGCGCGGACGATGGCAGTGCAGACGGAGGGGGCAATATCGCGGTGCGCATCGGCGAGCGCCTAGAAGAGCTGGATCGCCAGCTGAATAGGGCGAAGGATGCCAAGTTTCTGATCATCTGCTGGCAGGAGGTCAGCCAGAGAGGCACACTGGAGACGCTCGAAGATAGGAAGCGTCGTGGCAAGATTGTCGAGTGTGCCTCGATTGCGCGCCAGCTGCTGAGGATCAGCGCCCGGTTGAACCCTGATGGTGCAGCTGTGAATGGCAATGCCCCGAACGGCACGAGGAGGAGGCCATCCGGGTCTAGACATCCCACCAAGGAAATCATCGAGAAGTTTCTGGAGAACCTAGAGCAGGATTTACTTGCCAAGTTTGACGATTACTACAGACGGCCAAACTTTGATGGAATGCGCGAGTGTGCCATCACGCTGAAAGACTTCAGCGACGGCGCAAGCGTCATCGCAACATACGTCAATCAGCACTCTTTCTTCATCGACCGCACCAACTTGGTTACCGATGAACTCGCGGGAGACGCTGATACATGGGATCGGCTCCAAGATCCCGATGCGGAGCCACCAGGGGTGGAACCAAGTCTTCAATCTTTGGTTGATGAGGTGAAGATTGTCCTTCAGGATGAATCGGCCATCATCAAGCGGACGTTCCCGTACTATGAAGAGGTGTTGATCAAATTCATCCAGCGGCTCTTCCAACAATCAATCCAGCAACGGCTGGAGATGGTGCTCGGAAAAGCTACTGAACTTTCTTCTTTAGCTTTCCTTAGGTCATTACAGGCTTCAAGAGGGTATATCACCGCCTTGGTGGATGATTTGAAGTCCCACGGCTTGACGGAGGCGCCAGAACCTGTTGCCTCGCAGATTGCCGCTGTTCTGGACCAGCAACTGGAAGACCTTTTCGTACCATACTTCGTCGGATCCTCATATATTGAGCGTGAGAAGAAGAACCTGGAAGAGCTCTATTCTTCCCTCTTGCTCAAGTTCACAGCCTTCCACGAGCGACGGAGGAAGATGGCTTCAACAAGTTACTTCGGCTCGCTTGCGCAACGTGGCCGAGAGCTTGCGGCTTCCACACGGGATGCTTACATGGAACGACTAGACAGTACTGATTTGCCGCCTACACAAAAGGCTATGCTGATTCGAATTGCTGGTCTCAAAGAGGATCAGACTGAGAAGAAAGAAATAGAGACGACGGAAGAGGACGGGAAGCTGTCACTATCAGCTGCCAAACGTATGCTGAAATGGCTCGCAGAGGGAGTTGGTCGAGGCCTCGAACTGTCGCCATCGAATGACACGCCAAAGGATGTGCAGAACTTATTAAATCTTTTGTTGACACATATGGGCGAAATGTATCTCGAGACAGCCCTAGATGCGTACGTAACCCCATATCTCTCAAACGACTCTAATTAACATCAACCAGCGCCTCCGAACATGCCGCCGCCCAAGAAAACTCCAAAACCCCGCCCGATCTAACCCACCTCCCAGCTCTTAACACCATAACCACAATCTTGCACCTTCTCCAAACCACAACTTCCACCATCCTCGTCCCCCTCGCAACCCCCAATCTCACCATACGCCGCGAAATCGAAAAATCAATCAACGCAACAATGACAACGCTCGAATCAAAACTCTCCAGCGTCCTAAACCTTACCCTCACGTCCTCTCTCAACTGGGTGAGCAAATGCCTCGCTCAGCAAAAGAAAACAGACTACCGACCGAAAGACGACATCGACTTAATGCAAGCCTCAAGTGACACCCCAGCTTGCCAAGCCGTATGCCAGTTCCTCACACGCGTAGCAACCCAAGCCTCCGGCGCACTAACAGGTCGCAATCTCTCACTCTTCCTCGCTGAACTCGCGCGCGGCCTACGAGCTCTGATTCTCTCCCACCTCCTCAAATTCACCTTTTCGCTTCTCGGCGGCATCACCGTGTCAAAAGATATGACGCGCTATGCTGAGCTAGTGAGGGGGTGGCCTACGGGCGAGGAATTGGAGCCAGATGCTATGGAGGTGTTGGTCGATGTCAGTCAGCTTTTTATGTTGCAGGGGGCGCATTTGAGGGATAAGTTGCAGGGGAGGCAGGGGGTTGAATTGTTGGAGTTAAAGGGGTTTGTGGGACGGAGGGAGGATGTAGGGAGCGTGGAGGTGCAGGCTGCTCTTATTAGTGTGTAGTGTGTAGTGGTGCTTGAATGGGCATGAAGATGGGGAGGGAGTGGATTTGTTTGGCGGGGGGGGTGGAGAGGGTGTGTACGTGTTTGTGTGTTAGGATACCAATCAAGTCAAATTTATCACTTTGAAGCTGTAAACTTGGACGAAATATGTCTACATCACGTCAGTGAGTTCCAAAATTCCCGATTCCTATGGTAAGCAGTAGGAGGACATTATCAAGATCCACGTTCTTGCCTTGCCTTGTCATGCCAACTTATACTGATTTCCACACTTAGCTTTCCCATGCATTACAATGGCCCCCCGCGCACGTCGCTCGCTATCGCCAACAGCCAAGCTCACTGTAATGTCCCTGTTCAACTCAACGTATGAGAGCGATGAGGCTGCAGTGGCTTCCCACACGTACCAGTTTCACTCTCTGCGAAGGACTTCGGTCGAATCTCCCTCAAACTCATCACACAAGGGTCTCGCTTAAGACCCGATTGTAGATTTATATAAGCAGTAAGATCTTGAGTTCCCGCAGGAACCAAAGGTATACCGACCCCATCGTCTTCGTCATTTCCATTGCGCTGCAACTGTCTCCCCGGTGGAGCATTGTCCCCTCCACCATGCTTTCTCTGCTTCTGACTGTACCTTGATCTAGGATCTCATTCCCCCGTACTATCGTCGCCCTGGTCCCTGTCATGGGCGCCCCCCACCACGACCTCTAGACAGCGAGCGCGCGCTTGCAATCACCCCTCAAAATATGCGGATTCGACTCGCTGTGTCGCACTGCCCTTGGGTACATGCGAGAGACTGCTCTGGATGGCCCTCTTTGGGACTCTTGCGGCTTCGCCCACCCTGATGCATAAATAGCTGCACGTAGATGCATGGTAGGGTTCACTGTCACGACAACTAGTACCCACAGTTGTTGGGCTCTGTATGCATAGTCTAAGAAAGAGGGCCACTCTCAACATATATTGCACATATAGGCCTATTTACCTAACTTCTGCACACTTCTGCTACAAGAAGCCTGAAAGATCGCTAGTATTTTGTGAAAGTACTAAAGGATTCGCCAATTGAAATAGTTTCCATTCGTCTGAAGGGTTCTCATCTGCCCACTCCGCATCGTGCATCAACCAATTTACCTTTACCATGACTTGATGCAGCTTCTGGTTACTGATTGCTAGGAACCACCAATAACGTCTGATCTCCCCATTAGAGTTAAGGACGCGGTAGAAAGATTGACAGATTTCCCCATGTGTGTCGCACAGGCTTTTGACTGTTTCGAGAAATAGTTGGCGATCACGGCGTTTTGTCTCGGTATTTTTACTCCGCCAGACAAGTGAGGACATTGGGTCATCGGAGAGCTCTGGTTCAATATCATCATCATCTTGATCCTGGTATGATTCGTGATCAAGAATCCTTGGGAAAACTGCTGCAAATTGTAATGGCAGATATTCGGCAAAGCCAAAGTCAATGATTCTAGAAATTCTAGGTTAGCTCTAACAGTAAAAGAATCAACAGTGATCATGTAACCAACCCAGAAATATTGTGTTCAGCGTCTGTGATGATGTTTGCACTAGAAAGATCTCCATGAACCATAACCCACGGCGAGCTATCAAGCTCAGGGATTATATACTTGCGGATAAGGCATCGCTGTCGAAGGCAGTCTACAAGTTTCGCAGTACGGAGCTGTCTACTCAGGACTCATTTGATCTTACGGTCGATCGCTTCGGTGACATAGACTTCAGCAGTTGTTTCTCCTATTCCTCCTTAATTAGCCTGACCAGGGATAATAAGTTCGATACTTACCTGGTTTTTGCAACTGACAGGCTGTGTTAATTGTAAAAAAAAGCCAAGTTCTTGATTATCTTTTCCCGTTGTACTGGATTCTGCGGTTCGTAGTCATTCCAAAGCAGTGGCTTCCCTTCAACCCACTCATACGCAATAAATGGGAAGCTGATCGGATTGTCAACCGACAGGCTATACCTAACTGTTTTAGGTACTAGAGGAATGTGGCTTCGTATGAAAGCTTCCCAATGTTCCAGCTCATTAGATAAGAGGCGATCGCGGATCTTAGACTTTCGAAGATGATAAGGGAGCCGAAATGCGTACTTGGTGCCGTCTGCGTACTCAACCACAAAAATAATAGAATGGCTGCCTGAAAACGGTCTTGTATCAGATTCAAAAGCGAAAGTGCAGCCTATTCCCTCTCTAAGCTCAGATGCTTGTGCCAAGATACCATGGAGAGTGATAGTCTGATGTAATTCGCCCCAATCGATGGAGGGAATTGATGGAGCCCAGATGATGCGGCCAGTTTGCTCCGTTGTCTTGCTTGAAGACGAATGCAGTAGTGGCAGGGGCATGTTGAATAAGGATGCAGAGGGTGAAAATGTAGGAGTCGCGTAATTTCGACCAGCTGGTATATGGCTAAAATGACCGACTTAGGTTTACACCCAAACTACTAAAATTGGCTGTGGAATATTAGCTATAAATTCCCATACACTACTATAATGGCCGCCAATGGCAAAAGATAGCTAGGGCTGGCTGGCGAGCTGAATTTTATAGAAAATGACAGTGAGCTGCTTACTAAAAGGTGGGGTAAGAAATTCTGGTTAGGCGAATCTTACTTCTTCCGAAGCTCCGAAATTTGCTGGCTTGCATGCCTCCATTTTTGGCGGCCAAAATGGCAAGATTCGGAGGCACCTAAGCCAACACAATATCGTTCATGAGGACAACAGTCAACCCCACCTACTAAAAGACTCACACAGCAGACACATTCTAAATCCGGTCTTACACAACTGTCAAGTAAATCTTCAGGATTAGAAGAGAATATGTCTGATCATAAAGAGTAGTCGTAGTGCGTGCTCTGCCAAGTACCAAGAGTTCCCATAGTCACGCCTTACACCAACACACTATCATTACGAATGAGGCGTTTAAAGTTGTAAAACGCTTACTATAGTTCAAGGAAACAATCATTAGCTATTAAATACACATCGAAACAACATAGCATAACAGGCTGATGGATCGTTCCAAACGCAACGCGGCTTACTCAGCGGCCAAGGGGTTGAAGCTAGTTAATTCGGATGGACTGGGTTTCAGTGAGAATATCTGGCTTCGCAATCACCCCGGGAAAAGTATTTCCTCAGTGCAAAATCAAACTGTTTCAAGTTCCATATCACCTATATATCTCTATTGTATATATAGTCCTAGAATACGTTGCACGTATAAAATATAGCCTTATGACCTTGTACGATTTTGGGCGACTTCAGTGCTTGTATACATCTCGCATAGGTGCACCAAGATCCGCACGCCTTCGCCATCGGAACGCTAAATACAAAAGGAGTTTCGGGTAATATCTACACGCTCGGAGTTCATGCTACAGTGTATCTCGTTTAGACTGCGCAGCCAAGATCAACTACTCTCCAGTCATCTTTCCACTCCACAAACGGTTCGTTTGACAAGAGAAAGGCGAAGCCAGGATAGCTAGATTGACCAAGGTATCTTTGCATGAGGAGCTTGCGGAGGTTGGGAGAGTGCAGTTGGGAGTGGGAATGTTAGAGGAAGCTACCCCCCGAGAAGCGATCTCCAAATCCCTTTGCTTTATTAAGCATTTCCTTCCGCTGCTTATTAGACACCATCGAGCCCATGCCCATATCCTTCTCATAGTCAAAAACACGCTTGGTCGGATCATCTTCCTTCTCCTTTCCAGTCTTCTCCTTATGCTTCTCGACCAGACTTTTGCCCTTCGACGCCTCGAGCTTTTCCCGCATCTTGCGCGCATTTTCTTCCTCTTGTTTCGATCGCCTGGATTCCTTCTTCTGATTCGATGAGTTCGATGGTGCTGTGATACCCATGGCTTCGTCTTGCAACCGCTTCAACTTTTCCTCGGGCGTCTCCGTCCAGATGGCCATTCCGTCACCCCCGCCTCCGCTGCTGGCACCCTTCCCACTGTTGAATTTTCGCGCCCGCATCCTCGAAGGGTCTATACGGGAAAGATCGCCCGATGTTGGGGGCAGTGTCATCCATTCGTCACGCTGCACCTTGTCGGGTTCCTTGACGTACTGCGGATCTGTGTCAAATGCTGACTTCGCGGTGGGTTTGTCCTCTTCGTAGGACTCATGTGTCGCGCCAGGTGGGGGAGGAGCAGGGCCGAAGTCATCATCGCTGCTGTCTGAATCATCGTCTGATGGCGGATTTGGTGGTCGCTCTTCCAGCGGAGCTGGGGGAGGAGCTGGGCCCTGTATGCGCGCAGGTCTCGATGCTGGTGGAGGTGCGGGACCTACATCACTCTCCGAACTGCTTGAATGCGACCGCGATCGAGGTGGCATCGAGGGCCCAGCGACCCGCCGGGGTGAAGGTTGTGATGGCGGTGGAGCTGGGCCGACCACTCTACGCCGCTTGTCGCTCGCATCGGGGCTGGAGGAGCGGTCATCGTCATCTTCGCGGCTGCGCTTCGCAATGTGTGGTGGCAGAGTAGGTCGAATCGGCATGTTGTCCAGGATTCGTGGTGACGAAGGTAGAATTGAGGGAATTGATGAGGTGAGGTTAAACTCGGGAGCTTGGATGCTATCGGTAAGTGCCGTGATCGACGAACTGCGCCCATGAGCTTGGGCTTGGAATCACCGACGACGTCCGCACCTGTGAGAGCATTCGGAAGCTTTCCTCGTCCGTTCATCGCGCCATTACCACGAGAAACGCCAGGCCCCTGAATACCTCCGCTGTCATTCTTGCGCTACTGTATCGGACACTTGGTACGGACATATCAAATCCCGCCAGGCAGCCATCTCGTATCGCGAACGGCAGACACCCCCACCAACAAACTCAATTGAAGTATATGCTATTGGCATAATAGCACAGAAGAGTTGGATCTAGAAAGTTTTTTGAGGTGGTCCCCGTCAAGCTACAGTACATGCGCGCGTGAAGCGATGCTTTGCAGAGAACGAGCCTCATGAGCTCAGATTCGGGAGAGAGCCAAGCAAGCGCTCACGATGATAACCAGGATGAAATTGACGTGGAATCGTTAAATACGGGCGTGCCAGATGCCGCGGTGGAGAACAACGGAGACGACAATGGGGTGGAGGAGATAGAAGAGCTTGCGTCCGTAGAGGGAATGACCTTCGCAACCCGTCGGAAGGGTAACCAAGCGCAAGAAGAGGAAGAATCGGCCTCCGAACCCTCAGTGCGACCGATGGCACATAGACCAAGAAGCCTCGAATCTACTTCTACGCCCGACGATACTCCGTCGATACAGGGCTCGGGACTCTCCTCGCCTGGTAGCAGCGTCCCGGCGTCACAAATCTCTCTACGCCCGCATCGGCCAACCTCTCTACAGCCCTTCGAGCGCCGATTCTCTGCCCGGATAAGCTCTCCACAGCTTGCTTCGCCTCGTGGCATATCATCGCCCGCCTTTCTCTCACCACACTCCCGCCAGTCCTCCTTGTCAAGCCATGTTATATTCCAACAACAGGCGGACGATACAGATACGCCGCAAGCTCCGTGGGAAGTGGTGCGTTGGACAAAGCTGAAGAAGATCACCGGCCAGGTCTTTTCCGAAGTGGGCAGGCGCAACTTTGGTCGCCCCACCTGTCTGGCGGTCGCAGCCTCGCTCGTGATAGGAACATCAAAGGGCTTTATCCTGGTATTCGACTACCAACAGGTACTCAAGTCAATCATAGGGCCGGGTACAAAGGCCATCGAGTGCGGCTCTATAACTGCCCTGGCCATTTCTGCAGATCACTCCACCGTAGCTGGAGGCCATGCCACTGGGCATATCTTCACCTGGGAACTGGCCCGGCCAGCGAAGCCTTTCCTCCACATCCCTCCTCTCGACCGAAGTAATCTGGACGAACGAAAATCGGACGGCCATATTTCAGGGGCGGCAATCCTTCATATTGGATTTTTAGGAACCCGACACACTGCGCTCGTGTCGGCTGATGACGGCGGCATGGCATTCTCGCATCTCGCTACTCGTGGCCTGGGTGCGATAGCGAGAACAGTGAAGATCACGCGCATACTGGGAAGATACCCATTGTCGGACAAGTCCATGGACCGGCCTCGGAAGCCAAGCTCGGTTCTTGCGTTTTCCCCTTTACCGCTTGGTAATGTAGAGCAACCGACTGACGACATGGGTCTGACGGCGCTTCTTACCCCATATTTACTGGTCATTGTGTCGACGACTCCCATCGCCCAAACTCAGCACAAAGCATCACGACCCAAGGACCTCGCACCTCACAGTCCATTGAGCGGATGCCTGGCATGGTTTCCGGCAGTGAAACTCAAGAATCCCTCTAATGATGCAAAAAAGGCCGTCTCAAAGACCAAACTGGTCTACTGTTGGTCAAATATTCTGACAATACTCGATGTCGATTGCATTGTTGCCTTGCCGACGGAAAGAGAAAAACCAACCGAGCTCAAATTCAAGCCTCGAAGTCGATGGGCGTGTGAAGAAGCAATTGTTGCCGTGCAATGGCTTAGTAGATCGGTGCTTGGCGTGCTTACTATCAGTCAACGGCTCTTGATACTGGAGGACAACACTCTTCGCATGACCGACGCGTTTGACCTCCTACGCAAATACATCTATCATGCTGACCTTTTGTCACAACAGTTGAGACCTGTAATTGAGCAGCTCAATGAAGCCGACACTTCATTACACGGTGTGGTTGCAGATGCTTTTTACCAGAGTTTTCGAGCGTATAAAGGACGGTTGTTCCTTCTAGGTTTCAACGACGTCTCGATTGGTACTCTCTCGAATTGGGCCGACCGCTTAATGGCGTTCATGGAAGATGGTGACTTCATATCTGCCATCAGGCTTGCGACATCATACTACGTTGGCGACGCAGATAAGTTGACCGTTGGACTTCCCGACGATGATAACGCGCGACACACTCTTGTGCAGGAGAAGTTGCTCGAGATGATCGCTGCATCATTGAGGTACACATTCTCTCACGACAAGAACGGGGACAGTGAAAAGCAGACAAAAGACCTGGCTGCGGCTTGTTTTACTGGTCTGCTCAGTATGGAAGAGTTCGACTTTTTGTTCGAACATGTCTATGATGCTTTTGAGGAAGCATCATCAGAGAATATCTTCTTTGAGACCCTCGAGCCTTATATATTAGAGGAGGAGATCACCACCGTGCCACCGAATGTGCTCAAGGACCTCATAACGTTTTATGCCTCCTCTGGTCGCGCAGCTCCGCTCGAAGCAATGATTTGTCGCCTGAATACTGACACAATCGACATCAATCAAGTGACCACTCTCTGTCAGCAATACAATCTCTATGATGCACTCATATATGTATGGACACGAGCGATAGGGGACTTTATTACACCCTTGGTAAATATTCTATCTCTAATGACCATCGTCGACTTCAATACAGACGAAAGCGAGAATGTTTACATCGCTTCGGCGATGAAAATCTTTCCGTATCTAGCCTACACATTCACGGGACGAGTGTACCCGGGTGGCTCCCTGCTAGATGATGAGCAAGCGTACAGTGCAAAGAAAGACATGTATCGGTTCGTATTTTCGGGAAAGAGTCTAGCTTGGCCGCCGGGTTCAGGCGAGATCATCACCACCCGGACAGACAGGGGACCAGAGCCACCGTTTCCCTATCTACAGCTCATTCTAGACTTCGATGCGTCTAGCTTTATGAGTGTACTGAACGAGGCTTTCGAAGACAGCTTCCTGAACGGAGAGCACGAGGGAATGAATGGCAGTCAAGCCAACGGCACGCAGTCAGGCCCTTCCTTCACACCGACACGACAGTACATTATCAACATCCTCCTCGGAATCATGACGACAGATAACTTTGACCCTGAAGACATTGTCTACTTCTACATGTTCATCGCGCGAAACATACCCAAGTATCCTCAACACATAATGCTGCCTGGTACTTCGCTACATCAGATCCTTGTTGGTCTGTGCAATCATCCCCCGGACATGATCAAAGAAGACTGCCAACTGTCCGTTGAGTACCTTCTCTCCATATACCACCCGCCAAACGTACAAAATCTCATTCCCCTCTTCGAGAAAGCGGAGTTCCACCGCGTTCTCAAGTCGGTGTATCGCGGCGCACAGCGGTATGCCAAGCTACTTGATACGTATCTCAATGATATCGAGGACAAAGTGGCAGTCTTTGGCTGCATCAGCGATTGTCTAAGGCCAAACAAGGGACTTACTCGGAAGCAAATCAAAGAAATCAAGGCTGTCATTATCAACCGAGCTGTCGACCTGGTCGCTGTAGGTCCCACACGTGCAGCAATGACTCTGAAACAGTATGCTCCCGATCTTCTAGAATCCGTGCTAGATGCTCTCGAAGATGAATCGGAGGCTCAGTATCAGTATCTGAAGGCGCTAGTCGATCCCGGAGATCATTCGCCTGGACACCCACAAGAGATCAGCGAGGATCTTCCCTCTGGCTTCATGGAACGTTATGTACAGCTTATGTGCAAATACAACAGCACCTACGTAGCTGATTTCGTTAGCCTACTCAAGTCCGGAGACCTGAAGCTCGAGCCGGTTCTGCCTGCGCTTGAAAAGAGCGGTGTCATCGATGCAGCAGTTGTGCTGATGGCTCGTGATGGACTTGTAAAAGCGGCTATGGATCGTTTAGTCAAACATCTCGGTACTTTGGAAACAGCTTTGACTAGCTTAGTGGCGGCAGCTGCAGAGACACCTGACGCAGCCAACACCAAGGAAGCTATTCACGACCTGCTTGACAATATACAAAAATACGACAAGGTTGGCATATGGCTCTGCCAAGGCCAGACACGCTCAATGGAGCGACCAGCGGATACTCTCATCGACCGCCGAAAATCAGCCTATGGTGAAGTCCGCGAAGAAGATCTCTCGCTCGACGAACTCCTTTGGCTCAACCTCGTCGACACAATCGTTAGGCTCATCAAAAACGTCTCTACCGCGGCCGCAAATCTCAAAACTACCCTATCATCTACACCACCAAATCATCCCCAGCCTATAGACACAGCAAAGATAACGACAACTCTCCGCTCCTCGGTTCAACGCACTTTCTCAGCCCTCCTCGCCTCAACAACAATTCCTCCAAAACAAACACCCGCAACGACTCACCCATCGTCAAACACACACCTACCACGTCCCCCACTCGCCTCCCGCCGCACCCAACCTCAAACCAATCCTTCCTTCCTCCGTATCCTCCGCACCTTCCTCACCCGTGCCGCACACGCCTCACCCTCCCTCTCCGACCTCCGCTCCGTCCTCACGGAAATCTTCTCAGCGTACGCCTTTGAAGAAACCATTCTCAGCCTCGCAAATCGATTCCTCGACAAAGAAGGCTTCGAAAACGTGCGAGAGATCAGTGAGCTACGGCAACGGGGATGGAGACCGAGGGGCCAGGTTTGCGAGGGGTGCAGGGGGAGGTGTTGGGGGCCTGGTGCTGGAAGGAGTGTGTGGGATGCGTGGGAGAAGAAGGAGGCAGAACGGGAGCGCAAGAGGATTGAAGAGCGGGAAGAGGGGGGAGGGGGGAAGGGCAAGCGGAGGAGTGATAGGGTTGAAGTAGAGGATGGGGAGGGGGAAGGAGAAGGGAAGGGTGCATTGGTCGTGTTCGCTTGTAGGCATCTTTGGCATAGTGTTTGTTTAGAGAAGGCGGGCGTGGATGGGGAGGGTGGACGGGTTGGTGGAACTGGTGCAAGTGGGAGTGGGGGACGATTCAAATGTCCGCTTTGCGTGTAGATTCTTTTCACTTTTACAGGTTTGTTGTAGAGTTGATTTCATCGACAAGGGGTTTTTATCTTTATTCGTGTTGTTTTTCGTTGATGATACTGTATGGTTGTGGTGGGGGCGGGGGGGGTTCGGCTTTGTTAAGGTTTGTTTGTTTGTGTAGTTGTTTGAGCGTTGTGCATACTTTTTATCGGTCTGCTGAGCATGGAGTATAATCAAGTATGAAGTATGCGGTAAATAGCAATGTAATATTGTACTCCCCCTTAGATTCCAATATACAGGTGCCTTGGTAAGATAGACTTGCAAAATTCGACTCTAGCTTACCATATCGCGGGCGAATATAATGGATATCGATTTCATCTTCAGCACTGCACTTTTTTTTCCAAGTAGCCGATAAAGGTGTGAGTCTTCTAATGCGAGTAATAGCCTGCAAGTATTCATACTAGTCACGTGCTAGCCTACTTGTACTAAATGACGAACTTGGGATGATGCCTGTTTGTGTTTCAAGAGGTATTTGAGAGCTTATGTGTGTAGATTTGAATTCGAAGTTTGGCGGGTGTGCGAAGTAGAGATGAATCGCGCCGGTTGCTGCGTCGGCTGCTGGAAGCCCTGGGTCGTCAAATATAGTTGCAGAGAGGCTCGTGACACATTGAACACCATGATTCGCTACAAAGTTTTGATGCAGTCAGTAGAAGTACTGTAGTTTGTAATCTGTTCGACGGTTGGCAGTGCTGTTTGATAAGCAGTAATATATTGACTAGGAATGTTGGGAACATATCAAATCACGTTTTCATACGTGAAGTGTGATGAACTTCTTGCATATCCTCGGCAAACACTATCATGGAGCACCCTCCGTTGGGTGCGCAAATACAACTGAGATCTGGCTCAGCACACAATACAATAGCATCTCAAGAACGGTTCGTAAGAGTACCCATAGGAACACCCAGATGGGAGATATTGTATATGGTTCTGAACTATGGTAGGGGGTCAGAAAATGTGTTCGGGAGTTGTTGTATGCAATCTCGAACATATCAGCGACCCAGGATACTCGTCCGAAATGAAGGAATCAACATACATGCACAGTCAAGCCCCTCTAAATGCCAGCAAAGTATGGGATGATGGCTAGTCATGTGAAGAAGTGCAGCAAGTTTAAGTTTATAACTAAACCTTGAACCCCGCGGTATCTTCCAGACGGCCCTGTAGTTGATGAATGACAATGAGGTCATGTATTGTAGACTACGGGCAGAAACGGCTGTCAAACCCTCATGTACGATGCCGACATTCAGGAGCATTGTGACATTGTCCGGCCAGTCGACGTTTGAAACACCCATTTACTCTCTTCTCCATGCCTCTTCCCCGCCCGCAAATTCCACGGCCCAACAACCACCGGGGGCGCGTCCGCTGGTAATCTCTTTCTAAATTTGCAGCTACAGACTTCTCTTTCGGCACTTCTGACCCCTTTTTGAATCCAGAGGGCGCATATTCGTACATGTTTCATACACGCGCGCAATCGTTGTCCATGCCATGCTATGCTATGCATACGGAGTATGTACTCTGTAGCTGCCGTCGATACGTGAAACCACAACCTGGTGTTTCAGCCTGGTCTTCTAATGTTGGAACACAGAGCTGAGTGGATGTACGGAGTAGGGCTTAACGACTTTGCGTTTCCCTGTAAACAAAATGTGTATAACATGGCGGAAAATAGCCTGCAATCATGTATATCATCTAACTGATGGACTGGTGAAGATGAGGGACGGGACAGGGATGGATGGACGCGAACATGTCACTGCTCAACGCGCTTGCAGCTGTTGCTGTGGTTCCCCGCAGCCGGGGCAGCTCGATCGGGCTAATGCTGGATTAGGTAAGCTGCTCCAAAGCTGTCTAGCGCGCCATGTCATCTGCTTAGTCATTCGCAAACCACGGCAACAAGCCGCTGCTCTGCTGCTTTTGTTCTCGACTATCTACCAGAAAGAAGAGAATGCTGACTTGGTGCACAGATACCTACAGGATAGATAATTGAGGGCCTTGCCGTCTTGGAACAAATCGAGCGACAACCAGCATGTCCGAACCGACCGCCGGCGGCGGCATACTTGAGAGTGCGGCGGCGCTCGCCCGAGCTTGCCAATCCGACATGGGGGCTGCCGTCCAGATACTCGCAAGCTCAGCAGGTCAGTCTAGATATTATTCACACTCCAACATGCGACCGAGGACGCCGAATTCTGGAATTCAAGTTGACATGTACACCGGATGCAGACAATAGCCCGCTTCGGCGGCTACGAAAGAGCAAGTTCACCGGAACAAGCGCACTGCCCAGGTCTGCAACAGGTAAGCGCCGTCTGATCTGACAAGGACCCCTGTGAACCCTGGTCCAAAACACGCCCGCATCATGTCCTTCTCTACCCGCAGCAATATCTAATGCTCTCATTGCGGCCAATCTCTTCACTTCCCACACTTTTTGCCCATCTCCATCCACTACCTACCCGCAATCTGTACTGACTCTGCTGGAAAACCCCCTAGCTCCCCTGCTTCCCAGCCTCGATCTTGAACGCGCTTCGCTCGCCGTCAGATTTCCAAGCTCTGGCGAGAACAGTCAAGGGCCAGAACCTGCGGGCGATAACGCTTCCGAAGCCTCCGCACAGTCTGACATGCCCTCATTTACCTCGTCTCGAAACACCGCCGGTCCTTATCCCATCGATAGCCCGGTTATGGCTCCCGAGCCCACGCCGACACCGCCGTCATGGACTCTCCAGAACACCCACAACATGCAGTCCAAGACGTCCCAGTACATTGACAAGATAACCGCCGAGAATGAGAAGCTTAAGCGGGAACTCAGGGCGGAGAAGCTGGCACGGGACGACGAGGTCCAGCGGGTTGCAGCCGCACGAACAAGGGCTGAAGATGGCGAGCGGGAGCTGCAGCGGTACCAGACCGATGCCGAAACGAACAAGAGAACATTGGAAAGAAAGGATCGAAAATTGCAAGAATTGGAAGCACGAGTAGAAGCCGAGGCCCATCGGAGGAGACAGGCCGAGCAGCGGTCGGAAGAAGCACTGCGGATGTTATCGGACACACGATCCAACACACAACGCCAACTCGCCCAAGCTTACGAAGAAAAGATCATGGCCGAGACAAATCTAAACGTCGCAAAAGAAGGATTCAAGCGCAACAAAGAAGGCTACGACAAGAAACTCACACGCATCCATGCTGACATGAAGGAGCTGCGGCGCCGCAACGACGAGTGCGAGGACCATATCAAGCGGCACGCGGTCATCACAGAAAGCCTTGCAAAAGAGAAAACGCGGCATCAAGCTCTCGAAAGCAGGACGGAAAACGCACTAAGCCAGTACAAACGCGAGCACCACCAAGAGGTCGACACATTAGTCAAGGATGCCGAGCGTCTACGCATCACTCTACAGGCCAAGGAGCGCGAGAACGAGAGACTGGCAAACGAAATGAAAGAGACATTGGACAAGATGAAATGGGTAATCGCCCAACAGCGCCGTCAAGACTCGTAACCATACCTATACCCATCACAAACACAATTCCAATACAAAGAAAGTGTGTCCCACGCTATAACGACAGTCACGAATTTTTCGGCGTCAGGGGGATGGGGGGGGGGGGGGGAATCTGCATAACATTTTCGGATGCAAAGGGGGCGTTTAGTCTTGAGTGAGCATTTTCAATGCAAGGCGTCTGTCTACGGCATGTGGCTTCGGACTGCAATTGTTTGATTACAAGTGACGGTTTTTGTCCAAGAGGGGGGAGAGGGGGGAAGGGAGAAAGGGAATGAGGTTAGTTGGATGATGCATGGACGAATTCGTCGTTGTTAGGATTTCTCTAGGCAAACTTGTCGTTTGACTATTGTATGCCTTCACCTTCCTTTTGACGGGTTTGATTGATGAGTCTGTGATATTGAAGCCGTGTGCATGATGTTCATCAATCAGTGACAAGTCGGTCTAATCCGGCAAGGTTGTAAGGACGATACTGGACTGGATTTCTAGCTTGGATGTGGATTTTCTTGGATACAGGAGACTAGTTCTCTCTCCCCTATATTTCGCAATTTTGCATTCCTGTCCTCCATGTGCATGCATTGGCATTTCGTCCTCGCTCGTGGAGGTGGCGATTTAGATAGAGTACATGTATATAGAGTTATTTGTAATTAAGTATAGAGATTTACTAATTCGGGGGTTTTACATGTTTTTCTTTTTCTTCTTCTTCTTCTTTTTTTTACGTACGTGCTACTTGATATACACCAAGTGCTACATGTACCCACAATCGATCCCCAAAGAACTATACGCAGGATACATGCCTAGGTATATAGACTTCTGTTCATTTCACGCAAAAGACCCTCGGTTACGCACGTTCCTGATCAGGTTAGACTACTACTGATTATAGTGTTGATTGCAACAATGTATATGTATTCCAATCGGATTTTTTTATTCGACTGCTTTTTGAAAACTACCCTACCTCACTTCTTCAAAGTTGAAGAAGAAGAGAGAAAAAAGATATCATCTGTATAAGATACATCATACATACTCCTTCCCCCTCCCCCCCTAAATGCACCAAGTACACATCACCAAAGATCTAATCACACCCACAAATATAGATCCATCCTCACTTATTCTTGCCAGGCAAACTTTACACCCCAACCACAGGTTGAACTCACAGCCAACAACATCAACCACGCAAACACTTGTCCCTTTTCATAAGAGAAAAGAACAGCAGAAAGGCCGACGAAATGGCAATAAAAAGATAAATTAGCAAGCAAGCAAGCCATAATGAATTTCTATTTAGTACAAATATCACAATCTCCACCCACATGTTCCATCAAACACGGGCGATGAAAAAAAAGGGGCCAGAGAAAAAGTAATCTCACAGCTTGAACCCCTCAATCCACTTCCTTGCCTCCTCAACCCCAACCTCCACCTTGCCCGCCTCCGTGCCATTCCCAATCGCCGTCGCCGCTCCAGCCTTGCCTCCGGCCTTGCCACCCACAATCGGCGTGACGGAAGAAGCCCACTTGGGTCCATCCGCGCCCTGCGCTTTGAACGGCTACACGTCCAACACATTAGCATCCAATTCATCAAATAAAAAGAATCAAGGAGATGGGAATGGAGTCAGTAAGAGTGAAAGGAAAAACAACATACCTCGGAAACATAACACCCATGCGCCACTCTCCCCCCCCCCTCACTCGCTGCAAACAGATAAACGCTCTTCTCTTTAAGAGCGCTCTTCGGCCCGCTTATAGTCTTGATAGCCTCGCTAATAGCCTTGCTAACATTACTACTCCAATCTACCTGCTTCACCAAGAACTTCGCCTCCTCATTCTCCTTGAAGAAATTTGTGACCGCGTCGAGAACCCTCTTGTTATCCGCCTTGGCAAACGCCTTCTGTTCGTCCAAAATACTCTTTTGCACTTTGGCGAAGCGGTCGCGGAATGCCGACTTTGTCAGTGCGGAAATGGTGAGCTGGTTGAGCTCGATTTGGATCTTTTTGGCGCTGGCTTCTTTTTCGGGTGAGAAGGCGAGTTTTTCGAGGCGCGTGAGTTGTTCGTCGAAGTCGGAGGCGAGGCGTTGGACATCGTAGGCTTCTTGACCGGTTACGGCGATAATGCGGCGAATGCCCTTTGCGATGCCGGACTCTTCTAGTACGACGAGCTCCTTGATCTCGCCCGTCTGCTTGACGTGGGTGCCGCCGCAGAATTCAACCGAAACCTTCTCCCATTGCTCGTTGCCGACGTCTGCGAGCAGGTCTTCGACGGGAACGCCGACGGAGACTACTCGAACAGGGTCGGGGTATGTCTCTCCGAAGACGGCGCGGAGGCCACGAATCTCACGAGCGGTGGCAAGAGGTACATCCTTGGCGAATACCTCCGAGTTCTGGCGAATGTACTCGGTACAGATCTCCTCGATCTTTTTGAGCTCTGCATCGGTGACACCGGCCTTGTGCGAGAAATCAAATCGAAGCTTTTCCGGTGCGACCAGGGAGCCCTTTTGGTCGATTTCGTTCCCAAGCACTTCTCGGAGCGCATAGTTGAGGACGTGAGTTCCTGTATGGTTGCTGCGGATGGGGTGTCGTCGAAGCTCATCGTACTCTGCAATAACACTGCTGCCTACTGACAGCTCACCGTACTTGATGTAGCCAGTGTGTAGCACGTAACCCGCATACACCTGCACGTTCTCGATGCTGATTTCTGCCTCGCCATCCACAAGCAGCTTTCCCGTGTCGTATTCCTGGCCACCTTGCTCAGCGTAAAAGTTTGTCTTATCCAGCAGTACACCGAATTGCTCGCCTTCTGGGACTTCCTTGGTACTGCTGAGGAACTTCTTGTTGTGATAGATGGCCTTGATGGTTGCGGTGATGTTCTCACGACCGTACTTGGCCGTATCGTCAGTCTTTGGTACATCGCTCATGTTCTCCAAAGCACCGAGATCGTGCACGTCGAGCTTGACAAGCGCGGCGCCAGCCTTCTTCTCGCCCTTGCTAGCCTCACGAGCCTTTGCCTGTGCCTCCTCGACGTCCTTGTCGTTGATATTGAGCCCACGCTCCTCGGCCATGATCTTGGTCAGATCGACGGGGAAACCGTACGTGTCGTATAACCGCCAGACGTCGTCTCCGGGCAGATCATCGGAGCCCTTTGCCTTTGCCTTTTGCGCATACTTTTCGAACATGACTTCGCCGCGATCCAGCGACTTTGCAAAACTCTTCTCTTCCTCGTCAAGAATTTCCTTGATATCAGACTCCTTCCTTCGGATTTCGGGGAACATGTCGCCCATCTGCTCAACCAAGCTCGGCACAATCTTGGAGAAGAAGTCGCCAATCTCAACCTCGAAGTACTTTCGGGCATAGCGAGCTCCACGGCGCAGGACACGGCGCACGACGTAGCCTCGTCCGACATTGTTGGGCACACCACCATCGGCAATGGCAAAGGTGAGTAACCGGACGTGGTCGGCAACAACGCGGTACGCAGTATCGATGCCGCCCTCGTCCTCGGCGCCAAACTTGCCCCGGTACTCCCGAGCACCTGTGATTTCTTGTATCCGCTTGAAGATGGGTGTGAAGACATCGGTGTCGTAGTTGGACTTTTTGCCCTGCAACACCGAAACCAATCGCTCGTAGCCCATTCCGGTATCAATGTGTTTGTTGGGCAGCGGGCGCAATGACCTGTCCGGTTCGCGGTTGTACTGCATGAAGACATTGTTCCAGATCTCAATGACTTCAGGGTCGTCCGCATTGACCAGCGACGAAGCGTTCCTGTAAACGCCATTCTCCGGTTCCCTCAGGTCATAGTGCAGCTCCGAGCAAGGCCCACACGGGCCCTGGTCGCCCATCTCCCAGAAGTTGTCCTTCATGTCTCCAGGCAAGATGTGGTCTTCCGGCACACCCACACTCCTCCACAGCTCCTTGGCCTCCAGATCGGGCTCTAGGTCGTCGGAACCCTCAAAGTAGGTGACATATAAGCGCCTGGGATCTATGCCGTAGACCTTTGTGAGCAGCTCCCAGCTGAAGCCAATGGCCTCCTTCTTGAAGTAGTCGCCAAAGCTCCAATTGCCCAGCATCTCGAAGAAGGTGTGATGGTAGCTGTCCTTGCCCACATCGTCGAGGTCATTGTGCTTTCCGCCTGCGCGAATGCATTTTTGCGAGTTGGCAGCACGCTTCAGCTGGGCGAAGTCAGAGGCGGGGTCGACGGTTCCAAGGAAGATGGCCTTGTACTGATTCATGCCCGCATTGGTGAAGAGCAGAGTGGGGTCGGAGAGGGGCACGACGGAGGACGAGGGCACTGTTGTGTATGTTGTCAATTGGTTGTTACATTCGTTGTGGGCGTAGAAAAGAGCAGAATAAAGCAAAGCAGAGCAGAGCAAAGCAAAAGAAGCCTACCAAAAGCGTGGCCATTCTTCTTGTTAAAGTATTCGAGAAAAGTATCGCGCACCCTCTTTGCGCCCCACTCGTGTTTCTCATCGTGAAGGGCCATTGTTGTGTGCGGGCGCAAACCAGTCGCGCGGCGGGGAAGAGGCTGTAGTGGAGGAGGAGGAGGAGGGGGAGGAGAGGGACGCAGTGGCGGTAGAGATGCAGCTGTTGGTGCTGCTGTAGTGGTGGCGAGGCCTGGCAGACGAGAGGGCCTCGTTGACTGGAGACGGCGGGGGCAGCCTTCGGACAAAAGATAGGGACGAGGCTGAAGTGCGAGAAGAGGAGAGAGCCCGCGCAGCCCAGTGCAGACACTTTTTGAAGCTCGCCCGGCGTGAGTCAGATAGCCCATGTACGAAACAGTGGATGCCGAGCCCTGGAGTTGCGACGGGCGTTGGGGGTGCCAATTGCTTGTTTGCACGCTCTGTGGCTCTCTTTGCTTCGAGAAACTTCGCCTATCGCTCGCCCGCAATATATTAAGTAGATAGTTCTCCGTACGAATATTGTAGTGCTCTGTAGATCTATCCACGCGCAATAGATGCTCAATCAATCAATCAATCAGTCAATCAGTCAGTCAATACATGCCGCGGTCAATGAGAGTGTCCAGCGTCGTCCATCAATCTATCAGCACCACTCCGCCGACGATCAACAGAGACGAATACAACACGCACCCTCTAAACTGCAACAATCGCCAGACACAACGAGAAGTTCTCTACTAGAAAGGGAGCAAAGAAAGCAAACGACAAAACACGGTCGGCAGCGGATGGCGGAGGTCGTGGCTCCCGGCCAAGACACGCAACAACAGCGACAACAGCGACAACAGCGACAACATTGCGCCTCAGCTCCCCATGGCCAGAAGCGCGCCGCAGACAGCTCGTTGGAGTCGGAGCAGCGTCTGAGCAAGCGCTTCGACCTGTTGAACATAAGTACGTCCGCTCTGCCCCCCTGTGCAAAGAACAATCCACCGCCTACGAACACACATGCTGCATGCGAATACACATAAGTACAACAACCACGGCTGACAACGCTGCACGTAGTCGAAAACAATGGCACACGCCTCTACATTCCCGTAGCCGGATCCTCCGACGCCGCGAAACACACAGCAGGAGCAGCAGCACCAACAGCAACTCCCATACCTGTCGCAGCATCCCCCGCGACACAAAAGAAACGCCCACGCCCGCCACGCTCAACCCCCTCTGATGACGACGCCATGCAGGTCGAAGACACTCCGCACAGAGTCTACATCCACGACCTCTCCGCCGAACTCTCCGACATCGAGTCTGACGAAGAAACCCCCATCTTCCTCTCCGACATCGAGAAGCATCTCGCCAAGATCCCAAAGCATGTACTGCTACATCCCTCACCGAACCCCAAGGTGCCCGAGGCCACGCTGGAGAACCAGATGGTGCTGTACAATGTCCCGAGCAGCCTCACCGTGCCCGAGGAACAGGACAGCGTGAGGAAGGCCATTGTGGAAGCGAGGGCGAGGGTGAGGGGGAAGCAAGGGAATTGGGTGGTGGAGCCCGAGAGGGAGAGGGATAGGGAGAAAGAGAGAGAGATGGACAGGGTGGATGATGATGGTTATGGTTTTGGTGACGATGATGCCATGGATCTTGATTGACGAGCGCGCTGGAAGATGTATTTATTTATACCCATGATTTACGAGTTCATTTTTTCCCTTTTACTCTCTTTCTCCACGCAATCGCCAGCTACATCACTAGACAATCGAACATTCGTGTGCCCGACCTACTAGTACTAGTACTGTCCATGTCAACAAAAGAAAACCATGAACATCGTCGCATAATCAATCGTCCAATCCGTAAATAGAATAGAAACGAATATAAAAAAAATTAAATAATACATGATCCAGTCATGCACGCAAATCTCACCCGCTCCTTCCCTCCCCCCAAAACTCAACCCCAATGCCTAACCACACCAATACACATCTCAAGACATAAAGAACCCCGTCTGAAAAACACCCATCATCTACCTCCTAAACCTCGCCAATAGATTCTTAACCGCCGCCTTTTGTGGCCTCGGCGGCAAAGGCTGAGTTTCCACACTACCACTGCTATCACCATTCCCCCCTATAACACCAGTCTGCTGCTGACCCGTTTGCTGCGGCGGAGGAGCCCCATACAGCGGCATCTCCACGCCGGGAGCACCTCCCTGGTTCTCCTTGCCGGGCGTGTACATAGGCGGGGGTTCAGGCCATGTGCCGTCGGCGCGTTGCTGGTACTGGTGCTGCGGGTGGTATGGCTGGCCGTAGGGTTGGGCGGCGTAGAAGGAGAAGTCGTTTTGGGGGGTTTGGCCGTAGCGTTTGCGGTCTTGGTAGGAGACTAGCCACTGTGGGGGATGTTAGGTTTGAAAGATGGATGGATGGATGGATGAATAGATGGATTAGGAAGGTTAGGAAGGAGAAAGAGGGAAAAAGGGAAATTTACCCTGTGGTATGCTAAAAGCGGTTTTCCCTTTTTCAAGCGATGCTTTGCGTGGACGTAGCCGCCGAGGAACCAGGCTGTGAAGAGGAAGAAGAATCCGGCTAGGATTGACCATTTGACTATTAGACCTGACTATATTCGGCTTTGTTAGTTTGGATACATGGTACTAGATGATATGATGGGTATAGGATGACGGGGAAATCAACATGTAGAGGAAAGAAAGGGCGAGGGGATAGAGTAGCCATGGGAAAGCCATGGAAGGGTTATAGAGGGGAGAAGAAGAGAAAAAAAAGAAGAAGTAAACTTACCTCAGAGTACCAAAAGCCCTCTCGAAAACACTCAATCGTGCGATCGACATATTCCACACAATATCTCTTACTCAGAACCATTTCTGCGAGTCCCAGCTTGGAATTACACTCGTTGGATACGAGAACGAAGGCTTGGGAGGAGGAGAAGTCTTGCTGCTCGACTAACCACGAATCGTCGCAGTCGTAGTCGTAGTCGTAGTCGTAGTCGTAGACGTGGCCCTCGCGAAAAAGAACACCAACAACAGACACTAGAGAACAGAACCAAAGAGCTTGACAGGCAAGAGTACGTAGACTAGGTGAAGAGCGAGGAAAGAAAAGAGAGGAACGTGAGAGTTAAGGTTGAGTGTCCGATGAGCGGTCGGTCGATCAGTCGGTCAGTCAGTCGATGAGGTGGGTGGGTGCTGGTGGTATCTAGATCCAGAGCAGACAGAAAGACGACGGCATGGCGGCGAGCGTCACAGGGAAGGACGCAAAGGTATCCATGTATCGGTGTGGCTGAATCCGGGTGGAGAGCCTTGCGTGTCGCATTGCGGTGCCAGGTCCCACGGGTGAAGTTTCGAAGTCGACGGTTAGGGTTTCACATGGCTGGAGGGAATAAAAGGAGGTTGATAATATACAAAGTACATGGTATTACCACCCACTCCGCATAGTAACCACATACACCACTTTGTCTCTCCCTTTCTCTCTCCCTCGCTATGCTAGATGTTTACATAAAATAAAGCAATAAGAAAAAAAAAGCTAATTTACAACTAGAATTTCTTCTCTCCCTGGTTAGTCATGACCATCGCAATTTCACCTTCCCCATCACCCTATATACAATATCCATCAAGCAAAACCCTGACTCCCTCACATCACATACTAACCCACATAGATATAACATGTCCAAAACTATATTCCCAAATCATGCTCACTTCCCAAATAATACCTACCCTAAAACCAAGCCGCGACGCCCCCAACGCACCACAACGCAACCTAACCACGCAACACAACACACCACCCGCACGGCCACTCCACTGCCGCTCCCTTGCATAACCAATCGTGACTAACTTAAGTAACTAACTAATTAACTAATAACAAGTGGACCTCCACCATATCCACCATGTCCAGCACTATCACCGCCACCCATCCACCGTGCCACCGCACACCCGCCCGCGCCTCCAATGCCCCGAAAGCAACAATAGCGTAACGTGTTTGACCCCAAAGGCTAATAAGAAAAGCGGAGAAAAAGAACATACTACTATACATACGAAGAAAAGCATATTAAACATGGATCGTTGCACCGCCACAGGAAAGCGCGGGTTCCGGGGGGGAGAAGCACAAAGAGGAGACCGGAAGACGTCATGGATGTTGCGTTGCCGAGGAGAGAGCAGGGTAGCACTATGTAAATAGGTATGGGTTTAAAGGTAGGGATTCCGAATGGGGTGTATGATGCGTTAGCACTAGTACTTAATGGATGGATAGCCGTTACGTTGTACCGAGTAGGTAATTATGGAATGTGGAATTAGGAAGTGGGATGCGCTCTAATTAATATAGGTACGTATCGTATGGAGTAATACGGAGTACATGGTTGCGACTTATCTTGACTCGAGAGACGCTACTACTACTGTCATAACGTACATACGTGTACCGAGTACGGAGTACATTATATGTTTATTAGCCATCTCTAGTGAGCACATCTCCTACCCCATTGTGCCCATCCTATTCCATTCCACCCCAAACCACACCGCAAGCATCATAAAACACCCTACCCAACATCCTCCACTCCCAAGCACATAAACTCTAAAAGCGGCCCACGCATCAACACAATGAATTCATCATCAGCTTTCTATATCTAGCCTTCCTTACGCGTCGCCGCCCAGCCAACCGCTACATCTTCATCCCACGTCACCCCTGCGCCCATCATTCATCTAAACATACAAAACAACGCCGGGGGGGGGGGGGGGGGGAAACACCCACACCATAAATTAAATTTTAGTGAAAAAAAAAATGCAAAAAGGCAAAATAAAAGAAAAAAAGGG